>JANPXK010000984.1:0-126905 GCA_024704745.1 Rosa lucieae
TAATTAAACCCTATTACCACTAGGTCAAGTAACCTAGAGTTTGGGCCAAACACAAATTAGGGTTTTACTTGAACACATATCTAATTTACAAAAGAAACATGTGTATACATAACGACCTATTTTGGCTTTAGATGAATATATATCGGCACCCGGCTTCGGCTTTGATTTAAAAAAAAAAAAAACATGTGTGTATGTATCATCTTAACAATACCATTGAAAGTGAGCTTAGTTAGCTAGAAAGATTAACGTTTCCAGAGCTATAGTGATAAAAAATTTTAAAAAAAATATTAGATGAGGGCAGAGGCAGAGGCAGAGGCAGAGAAGGATAGTGGGAAGATAGGTCTAAGACAAAATGGATGAGTGTCACCTATTGAGAGCTGCTTCTTTTTCTTCTTTTCCTTTTTTTGGTGAAGAGCTTCTAATTCATTTTTTGAGTGAGAAAGAATCCATCAAAATCTCTTGGGAAGTGGTTGGATTGTTTTTGAGTTTTGATATGTATAAAAAGCACTATAAAATCCTCTAAAATCCAGCATTTAATGAAATCCTTAAAAATCCGTATACTTTTGAATATCTGCATATTTGAATTGATAATTTTAAATCTTAATTTAAAGGATTGTTTAAAATCTGAATTGAATAACCATAGATTTTCATAATACAAAACAATCTTGTAGACTCTTAAATGAATACACCCCCTATTGAATCTCAATGTGGATAATTCACGAGTCAAATATTATGCAATAAAGCTATCACTTCTTGATCAAAAAAAGAAAAAAAGAAAAAATCAAAATAAACTGTTTCTCAGCGTGGCACACCAACAGA
Source organism: Rosa lucieae (assembly GCA_024704745.1). NCBI lineage: Eukaryota > Viridiplantae > Streptophyta > Magnoliopsida > Rosales > Rosaceae > Rosa > Rosa lucieae. Next base: position 820 of record JANPXK010000984.1, read on the forward strand.
TACCGTCAAACCATTGGGTGAATAACTAGGAGCACCAATGTGATCATTGTGATCATTGGGAGATCTTCCTGAAAATAAGAAGGCAGCTGGTTGTTCAGGTTTAGAAAGACTGATGGTTTCACTGTTTAACATTAATACAACCGATGATATGGTTGGCCTTCTGTTTGCGTCTGCTTGAACACACAGTAACCCAACGTGAATGTATCTCAAGAACTCATTTGAACTGCAAGAATCTTTCAGCAATGGATCCATCAACTCCAACACTTTCCCTTCATTCCATAATTGCCAAGCCTGCATGCAACCATAAACTTAATCTGATACACCAATATAGCAATTTTGTATAATCTAACTAACTAAAGTAAAACGTCCAGTAGAAACTTACATAACTGAGGAGCGTTGATGGACAATTTGTACGATGAAACCCTAAAAAGTTTTTTCTTCCTGTTAGAATCTCAAGCAAGAGTATTCCGAAGCTAAAGACGTCAGACTTTATAGAATACAATCCCTCCATCGCATATTCAGGAGCCATATAGCCACTAAGTACATGAACGAGATAATTGTAACCACATAAGAATTTCAAAGGTCACATATATAACTAGAGAAATTAAAGACTAAGATGCATCAAATTTATAATTCAGTAATAATTAACTGGTATGTATAGAAGTTAAGAGTCAGGACTTACTAAGTACCGACAATTCTTTTGGTGCTTCCTTGAGTTTGATTATCAACTCCGAACATTTTTGCCAGCCCAAAATCTGAAATTTTAGGATTCATATTCACGTCTAGCAAAATATTGCTAGCTTTCAAATCACGATGTATGACTCTAAGCCTTGAATCTTCATGAAGATATACAAGTCCTCCAGCGATCCCTCCTATAATCGCATTACGTCTCGACCACTCTAGCTGTTCTCGTTTATCAGATTCTACTCTCGCATTCACCAAAAATACATATGTGGGTACATATATGTTTAAGTTAGAAACTACAAAATATGTTTATATATAGTACTCTTCAAAATTGAATTTTGTTTGGTCATCAAATCCACATACCAAAAAGAAAATGATCAAGACTTTTGTTGGGTACATATTCTGTCACGCCCCGAATTTTGAATAAACAATTTAAATCCGAAACATGAATAATAACTATTACAAATAAACATCCTAAATTTTTTTTCTCAAAACAACCACACTTCACACCTCTCAATAATACAATAAACCAATTTCTCCAGTTAATTATTACAGCACACTCTCATCAAATCAAATTGTAAGGCTCAATTGAGCTTAACTCACCTCACTATTACAATCACTGTAAAACTATAACAATTACTCTAACCCGCACGATCACGCCCTGATTCTCCTAACCTGCAGGATTACCCGCTACACAATTTGAATAGTGTACCGGGATTGCAACAACACCAAACCCGGTAAGCTTTTGACAGCTCGTGAGTAAATAAGAAGGAAATGTTGATTTTAAATCATATTTCTTTTAACTCAAGTAAACAACCAACAATCTCAACATCTGTAAGGAAACATCAAACCAAAACACGGAAAATCCACAACGAATACATTTCCACAATCCTCTAATCCACAATATCACTACTTTGGTCCATCCCAACTGTTTGGATCCAACTATATCTCGGTTATTATTTAACCAGCGGTCTTCGGACTTTTCCCCTGTCCTCAGAGCACTACATCTCGGTTATTATTTAACCGGCGGTCTTCGGACTCCCAGTCCTCAGAGCACTACATCTCGGTTATTATCTAACCGGCGGTCTTCGGACTCCTAGTCCTCAGAGCACTACAATTCTACCCTCTAATCAACTCAGAAGGTCAACATGATTATCACACACATTTATCGGTTAACATCATCATAAACAATCATGGTAATTTCCAATACAATATCATATCTCAACCAAATTATCATAATTCCACACCCACCTCAATGTCACACCATTCCATATATATATCCACGTAAATATATATATATACGTAATCATCCGCACAGGGATAATCACTAATACCAACTATAAATCACACAAGAAAATCAGGAAATTCATTTTGTATAATTAAAACATTTTACTTACCTATGGACCGTAGTTGATCAAGTCCATATGATTAAAAACAAATATTTATTCCATAAATATTTTTCACACAATTACGACAAAATAAATTAATTTAATAGTGCTCGGTTCGTAATATGAACCACGTGAGGTTTACTCACCTCTAATCCCGCTGCGTCTTCACTTTCACAATACACACCAAAACCGCTCACCAAGGAAGACCGTCAATCACCTAATCAACATGATCTTTACTTAGTCAACAACTCATAAACAAAATTAAACGACGATCCAACGGTCAGATCGCAATTATATGATGATCCAACGGTCGGATCCTCACAGATCGCCCTTAGGATCATCCTCCTAATTTATCACGAAGATCCAACGGGCGGATCTTCCTGAATCGTCCTTATAGACATCTCCACAAAATTTCATGAAAATCCAACGGTCGGATTCTCACTAATCGCCTTCCAAAATACTAATCCACAATTATACGAAGATCCAACGGTCGGATCTTCGCCCGTGTCCACACATGGTCACTGGGACAGTCATACGATCAACATATCAAAACTACAAGTCCATCGGACGGTCCGATCTTCACAGATCATTAATCGAATAATCGAAATTAATCGAAACCGTAAAATTCGTAACTAAATCATACGATATCCAAAAATTATGAATGATATATGAAAACGATCGTATCGAAACGTAGAATCTAAAAATGTAAAGAAAACACATTTTTGACCCCCGGAGGTGGCCGGAAAATGGCCGCCGGAGTTTGGACAGAGCCGCCGCCGACCACCGCCAATGGTGTCGGGGCCAGGCTGCTCCTCTTCATCTCATCAAGCCCAACAATTTTCATAACTAGCTTGAAGTCAGAAAATGAACGGAAGTGGTCGAAAATTACCTGGAACAGTTTGAAGGTGGCCGGAAAATGTCCAGAAACCGGCGAAGAAATGCAGAAACCGGCGAGCCACGATTTCGACGTAAAAACTTCAATTTCAGGCCTCGATTCCTTCTAGAGAGTTGTTAAGAACATCAAGTTGAACTCACTGGTTCAAGAATCAATCAAAACGATGCACTACAGCTCGAGATATCCCGATCGAAAGATTTTGGTTTCGGATCGAAAACTGACCGAGCTCCGACGAACGTGAAACCGGTCACTCCAGGTGCGATACTTCTAGTATGATGATCAGCAGGTTGAGGCGAGTTCATGGAGCTAAGGATCGGAAGTTTGGGTGGCCGGAGATAGGAGAAAACTGACGTTGACTAAAATCGAACTCGAATCGAAACGAGCTCACCACCGCCGCTACAGGCCGCGCCGCCGTGCAAGGTTGCCACAGATGGCTGCACAAGGAAGAGGCGAACACGATGGAAGAAGTTTGGAGTGATTTGGTGGTCTGTGGAGCAAGAACGAAGCCGGAGAAGAAATTGCAGTCGTCCGGTCGAGCTCGGACGCGGGAGGAAGAGAGAGGAAGCCTCGGCTTCCGAAAATGGAAACTGAAAATAATTTTGGAAATTTCCAAAAAGGAAGCTTTATACTAAACTGGAAACTTTTTCAAAAAATCGTAATTAATTCATACGAACTCCGATTTTTGCGTTCCGCATATGCACGCGATCGTATCGACGAGCCCTACAACTTTCATGAAGGAAGTTTTCCCAAATTCTGTATGTATAAAAAGTCGATTTCGCGTGCCCTTAATTAACGTACGTTTTTCGAAATCAAATTGTTCGAGCTAAATTCACAACCCTCAAAGCTTCGTACTTCCTTCCATGACCACGAAATCATTCTAAAATGTCATCGGAAAATAAATTGGATTTTTCGGGGTATTACAATCTACCCTCCTTAAAGAAATTTCGTCCCGAAATTTAATCGCGAGACCATTCCTCCCGATTAAAGTTTTCTGTAAATATACAGAATACTAACCAAGCACCAAACTTGATCACCACAATTCTTACTCCAACTACCACGCTTGACTATACTATCTCCAACTTTATCAAAACTGTAGAAATCTACAGAAATACGGTTCAATGTATAAAAATACGTCTGTACTGAGCATATACAAGATCCAAAAAAATAAATGTAAGGATAAGGTTCGAACTCCAGACCTCCTACACCAAGGTTTTGCTCCCAACCACTGAAGCAATAGTTGCTTTCAATAATATATGCACATGTGTTATACTTATTATGTCAAAAGCGACATAAAAATAAATACAAGGGGATGCAAGGTTTCGAACCCTTGACCTGCTGCACAAAAACCTTGCCCCTAACCACTGGGGCACAAGCTGTGCTTAATATAATGTGTACAAATTTTATACTTATTATGTCATAAATGAACATAATAAAAATAAACGAGAGGCGAGGTTCGAACCTCAGACCTCTTGTACACGAACTCCACACTCAACCACTCGAGCACGAGCTGCTCACGTTATTATCCATACCAATCCTTCTATTTAAACTCAACCGTTTTGGCAATCCGGCCCAAAATATCCAAAACTGTTGCAGAAATCCGGCCCAACATATCCACAACTGTTACAGAAATTCGGCCCATCGGGCCTCCACCCACAGCTACAGTGAGGACCCTGATCCGGGGCAAGCCCAAGCACGGCTCACCTGCCGCGGCTTATCCCTTCCGTGATTTACGGAAATCAGAATCACTTTCGGCTAAAGCTGTCTGCCACAGCGCCTCGAGATTCATCCTGTCCCCCTACGCACTCTACACGCGTCAACAACTTTTCCGGGTTTCAGGGCGACTTTAATCGAACGCGTAGATTTAATCTCAGAGATTGTCCATCCAACGGTGGAGATCTGCTCACCTTGCTCTATAAATAGGTGCGTTATGAGAAAGTGACTGTTCACTCCAAAGGAAGAGAAAATTCTTCTGAGCTTTAGCCATTCTCTCTCAAACTCTTCAGCCTTTCTCTTCTCAAATCTCCAGTCCTTCCCTCACTCATCATCAATTCCTTCTCCTCCCGATCTTCTCTTCCATCAAGTTGATTCAATCCCATCTTTCCTCTGAACTTTCAGATCTCCAACACACCATCATCAACCTTAATCCCTTTAACAACAATCTCCCTCAAACACTCAACAACTTTACTCTTCGATCTTCACATCCCCTCAACCCATCACCATGGAACCACGAACTCTGCAACTAATGGAGCTTCAAACCCAACAACAAATGGAACTACAAGCCCAGCAACTCACCGAGGAGGGAGGAAGCAACCAAGCAGCCGGGAGTAGTGCCAACACGCCTATCAGGCCAACCAATAACCGGTGGACTCCCACACCAGCTCAACTAAGAATCCTCCAGGAGCTTTACTACGACAAGGCGCTTAAAAACCCAACTCCAGAGCAGATTCAAGGGATCTGTCTCCATCTGAAACCGTATGGGCAGATCGAGGACAAGAACGTCTTCTTTTGGTTTCAGAACCTCAAGGCTCGTGAGAGGCAGAAATTGAAGGAAATTCGGAACGTTCGGGTTGGTGGATCTCTCGATCTCAAATTTGGATCCACAAGTTCTACTGATGGTGGCAGATCCATGGATCTCAACTTTGGTTCTACTGGTTCTACTGGTGATGATGGATCGATCGATCTAACCCTTGGGTCATGCGTCGGCTATGGTGTTGACCCATATTCCTCCTCACCTTTCAACGCTAATACCAATACTACCTATTTTTGTACAACAGGAGGACAATCATTCATGGAACAACGAGGAGGAGATCACCAGGAGGTCGAGACTCTTCCCCTGTTCCCCGTGCACGGTGAGGACGTCCTTGGTAACCCGAAGATTACATCCGAGGAAGGTAGCGCATTTGGTTACTATTCCGGTGGCTCAGGCGGTTACAACAGTGGCTCTCCTGTTTCTCTTGAGCTCAGCCTCAACCGATCCGGAGCTGCTGACCTAGCTTAGAATAGTGTAGTCCTCTGTTTGTTTATTTTGTAATCTAACTAAATCAATAAGATTGGATGCATGTCGTCTTTTCCTTAAACAACCAACAACGACACCAAGGGTCGAACCTTGGCCACTCCTTGCTCTTTCAAAACCTTCGTCAACTATGTTGCACGCCTCATTCATAATAATGCATCACAAAACAATCATTTCAAAATCCAACAATCAATTTAGTCACCCAGTGGTCTAGCTAGTATCCTCAGAGTCAAACCGAACACAAAAAATTCCGTCGCTAGAATTAGGAACTAATAAAGCTAAACACTTCCTGAGTTAACTAGGAAAATTCACATCCTTAGAGTTATTCGTACTAATCTTATAACATCTCAACCATTTCATCAATTAAATGCTCCATCAACATACCTCAATTCAAACCCTATGATTTCAATATTCAGAATCCGAATCAAACTCCATATCACATAGTAATTCACTTGAACCACTATGGATACCCAACCATGTCACCAAAATCAATACCCAAAATTGCATTTAACCAAATTCACCTATCAATGATCAAAGACACACACTCTCGTCCAAGATCAATAACAAAGAGTTGATTCCAATTCTCCCCATTATCTATCAACCAAAGTCAAACTCCATTGCAAAACTTTAAGTGCCCCGCCTACTGAAACTTAAAACACAAAACAACCTCAAATATATATAGTCGTTCGTCTCAATCACTCAAACACGAGATCAAACTCCGTTCTCACAACTTAAACCCTGCTCAACAACTTACAAACACATGGAAGAATTAACCACAATAATTCATTCCCAAACCGCAACACTACCCACAACTCCACATGAGTCAAGAATCAAATCAAAAACATCTGTATGTCCAACCTAATAAGGCAAAAATTCCATCAATTCATACTCGTATCCACACTAGGTACGTGCATAGGCCAACATCATGCCTTCAACCAAACACCTCAACATCCAAAAGAACCTCACTTCCATAAAACAATTCTCACTGACTCATCAGAGTAAAATCTAGAGGTTTCTATTCCTCGAAAATTACAACATGCGGGAACTAAACTTATTCTAATACGAACCTACAAGACAACTCTACGGTTCTAAGTACTACTCCATCGAATATCCAACACCTAAGAAGTATAGTATGCTTGGCTAATACACATATAACACTTAAAACACAGTATAAGTCAAATACAAGTCCATATTAACCAAGTCAATACTACAGGGAAGGTATTCACGTTCCTAAAACGACTTAGCGCCCTAAACAACTCCCAACACTCACACATACCCAATGACTTAGCCAATACCGAAGAGCACACGATGGGGATCCGCTGCAGACGGGCCATCACTCGGAAGGTATTGACATGTCACCAAATATGTACCTTACACTCTGATACCAAACTGTCACGCCCCGAATTTTGAATAAATAATTCAAATCCGAAACATGAATAATAACTATTACAAATAAACATCCTAAATTTTTTTCTCAAAACAACCACACTTCACACCTCTCAATAATACAATAAACCAATTTCTCCAGTTAATTATTACAGCACACTCTCATCAAATCAAATTGTAAGGCTCAATTGAGCTTAACTCACCTCACTATTACAATCACTGTAAAACTATAACAATTACTCTAACCCGCACGATCACGCCCTGATTCTCCTAACCTGCAGGATTACCCGCTACACAATTTGAATAGTGTACCGGGATTGCAACAACACCAAACCCGGTAAGCTTTTGACAGCTCGTGAGTAAATAAGAAGGAAATGTTGATTTTAAATCATATTTCTTTTAACTCAAGTAAACAACCAACAATCTCAACATCTGTAAGGAAACATCAAACCAAAACACGGAAAATCCACAACGAATACATTTCCACAATCCTCTAATCCACAATATCACTACTTTGGTCCATCCCAACTGTTTGGATCCAACTATATCTCGGTTATTATTTAACCGGCGGTCTTCGGACTTTTCCCCTGTCCTCAGAGCACTACATCTCGGTTATTATTTAACCGGCGGTCTTCGGACTCCTAGTCCTCAGAGCACTACATCTCGGTTATTATCTAACCGGCGGTCTTCGGACTCCCATCCTCAGAGCACTACATCTCGGTTATTATCTAACCGGCGGTCTTCGGACTCCCAGTCCTCAGAGTACTACAATTCTACCTTCTAATCAACTCAGAAGGTCAACATGATTATCACACACATTTATCGGTTAACATCATCATAAACAATCATGGTAATTTCCAATACAATATCATATCTCAACCAAATTATCATAATTCCACACCCACCTCAATGTCACACCATTCCATATATATATCCACGTAAATATATATATATGTAATCATCCGCACAGGGATAATCACTAATACCAACTATAAATCACACAAGAAAATCAGGAAATTCATTTTGTATAATTAAAACATTTTACTTACCTTTGGACCGTAGTTGATCAAGTCCATATGATTAAAAACAAATATTTATTCCATAAATATTTTTCACACAATTACGACAAAATAAATTAATTTAATAGTGCTCGGTTCGTAATATGAACCACGTGAGGTTTACTCACCTCTAATCCCGCTGCGTCTTCACTTTCACAATACACACCAAAACCGCTCACCAAGGAAGACCGTCAATCACCTAATCAACATGATCTTTACTTAGTCAACAACTCATAAACAAAATTAAACGACGATCCAACGGTCAGATCGCAATTATATGATGATCCAACGGTCGGATCCTCACAGATCGCCCTTAGGATCATCCTCCTAATTTATCACGAAGATCCAACGGTCGGATCTTCCTGAATCGTCCTTATAGACATCTCCACAAAATTTCATGAAAATCCAACGGTCGGATTCTCACGAATCGCCTTCCAAAATACTAATCCACAATTATACGAAGATCCAACGGTCAGATCTTCGCCCGTGTCCACACATGGTCACTGGGACAGTCATACGATCAACATATCAAAACTACAAGTCCATCGGACGGTCCGATCTTCACAGATCATTAATCGAATAATCGAAATTAATCGAAACCGTAAAATTCGTAACTAAGGGGGGTGTATTGTATTTGGATTTGTGCAGACTTTTTTTAAATGACAGACTTTTTGAAAAGTCCACAGACTCTTTAAAAAGTCGATAGACTATTATGGATTTCTTAAAACCATTGATTTTAGCAACAGACTTTTATTGATTCATGAAAATCTATATACTTTATTATGAATGACTTCTACAGATTTCCTATGATGTACAAAATAAAAAAAAAATAAAAAAAAAACAAATGCAGCCCAAACACAAAACAAAATAATAACTTGTTGTCTCTTTAATGCTCCAGTATCTTCTAATAGAAATTGACTCAAATAAATGATTGTTAGTCTGTCTAGCGAGTTTGTTCTCATTTCTAATCTCCCAACAACATAAATATACAATATAGATCACTTGACGTTTATAGTTAATTATTCTCATCAATTTTGTTTTCGCCAATTAACATATATTGTAGAAATATTGATCAATGTCTTGATCTATAATCAATCAATTGAAATTCAATTGTTCAACCTTTTTTTGAACCATAATATAAATTCAAATTAATGAGAATAATTAATTAATAAGATAAAATTTAGTATGGTTCAAGGTTTTAGGGTTAGACCACAATATTTGAGTTTTAGGATTTCATAAATCATTTTTATTGCTATTAGGGTTCGAAGTATCACAATTGAAAAAAAAAATCACATTCAACAACTACAATAAACATGTTGGGTATCAAAAAAAGTTGATATCATAAAAAATTAGAGAAAAGACAGAAAATTAAGAAAGAGAGATGATGAAGTACAAACTTCTTCGTGCGTAAAGAGAATAACTTTGATAGACCTTTTTTTTTTTTTTTTTTTTCTGAAGAGGAAACTTTGATAGACTTTTTGAAATCTTTGGTCTGAAGGCTGGAAAATTATTGGAGTTTGTTATGTATAGTTAACACTACAAAGTCCATGATTATCCATGATTTTCTAATTCCGTAAGTATGAATGATATTTTGAATACCTCTGTACTTTTATTCATTTTTAAAAGTCCTAATTGAATACCCCTAGATTTTGGTGGAATTCATGAAGTCTTTAAAAGTCTATATTGAATACACCCAGACTTTTAAATTCCATAGATCTCTTTAAAACTTCCACTAATTCCATATACAATACACCCCCCTAAATCATACGATATCCAAAAATTATGAATAATATATGAAAACGATCGTATCGAAACGTAGAATCTAAAAATGTAAAGAAAACACATTTTTGACCCCCGGAGGTGGCCGGAAAATGGCCGCCGGAGTTTGGACAGAGCCACCGCCGACCACCGCCAATGGTGTCGGGGCCAGGCTGCTCCTCTTCATCTCATCAAGCCCAACAATTTTCATAACTAGCATGAAGTCAGAAAATGAACGGAAGTGGTCGAAAATTACCTAGAACAGTTTGAAGGTGGCCGGAAAATTTCCAGAAACCGGCGAAGAAATGCAGAAACCGGCGAGTCACGATTTCGACATAAAAACTTCAATTTCAGGCCTCGATTCCTTCTAGAGAGTTGTTAAGAACATCAAGGTTAACTAACTGGTTCAAGAATCAATAAAAACGATGCACTACAGCTCGAGATATCCCGATCGAAAGATTTTGGTTTCGGATCGAAAACCGACCGAGCTCCGACGAACGTGAAACCGGTCACTCCAGGTGCGATTCTTCTAGTATGATGATCAGCAGGTTGAGGTGAGTTCATGGAGCTAAGGATCGGAAGTTTTGGTGGCCGGAGCTAGGAGAAAACCGACGTTGACTAAAATCGAACTCGAATAGAAACGAGCTCACCACCGCCGCTACAGGCCTCGCCGCCGTGCAAGGTTGCCACAGATGGCTCTGCAAGGAAGAGGCGAACACGATGGAAGAAGTTTGGAGTGATTTGGTGGTCTGTGGAGCAAGAACGAAGCCGGAGAAGAAATTGCAGTCGTCCGGTCGAGCTCGGACGCGGGAGGAAGAGAGAGGAAGCCTCGGCTTCCGAAAATGGAAACTGAAAATAATTTTGGAAAATTTCCAAAAAAGGAAGCTTTATACTAAACTGGAAACTTTTTCAAAAAATCATAATTAATTCATACGAACTCCGATTTTTGCGTTCCGCATATGCACGCGATCGTATCGACGAGCCCTACAACTTTCATGAAGGAAGTTTTCCCAAATTCTGTATGTATAAAAAGTCGATTTCGCGTGCCCTTAATTAACGTACGTTTTTCGAAATCAAATTGTTCGAGCTAAATTCACAACCCTCAAAGCTTCGTACTTCCTTCCATGACCACGAAATCATTCTAAAATGTCCTCGGAAAATAAATTGTATACACTACTACACAAAAACATTCAATGACGTTTGAAAAACGTCATAAAATGGTTTCCATGACGTTTTTCAAACGTCACAACCGACGTCGTCTCTACTGGTGCCGTCTTTGGTCTCGAGTTGTGATGACATTTGAAAAACGTCATTAAAAACCTTTCAATGACGTTTGATAAACGTCATAGACCTTCTTCTAATGACGTTTTGAAATAGTCATGGTAAACATTTTTATGGCATTTGCAAAACGTCATGGAAAGATATTCAATGACGTTTACTAAACGTCATGCAAATTTTTTTATGACGTTTATCAAACGCCATTAAATTTTTTAATTATTTCAAAAAAAAAAATCTGAATTAAAATTAGATTTTTTTTTTGGTTACAGATACATATCACCATAGAAACAATACTGATATGTAAGATTGTATAACAAGCTAATTGAGAATCAATTTTTTCACTACAAACCTCAATATATTTAGTAAATGTTATTATTCATATCAACTACATCCAAAGAGTATCAAAATTAAAATGAAAAATTGGACAAACTGTGCAAAAGGCCAACCCTCTCCATCCTGCCAAATAACCAACAGGCAAAATGAGTACACATTGACCACCTCTTCTACTCATGTATACTAATCAACTTCTCACAATATAATTGCTAAATCGAAAATGAAAATCATGGTTAGTAAAGTTACCGTGTTTGATGACTTGATCTTAGCTCCAGGCCTATGCAATAAAGTAAAAACAAAATATATTAATAATAATAATAAGAATCAGCTGCTTCAAATTGAAACCACATTATAGAATATGCTTCGTCTTACACGCAAAGCAGAAAAAAAATATAAGAAAGTAGTACTAGTTGTATTGAATGCCACTGCTAACCTACAATAGAATCTTGACAGAGGAAGAAATCAAAATGTTCTTTTGCTGCACCTGCTACCAGATTGGTTGAGTAGAGATTATCAAGCCTTCCTGAGAAAACAAATTCTTTTGCTGCATAGATTATCAAGCCTTCCAGCATGTTACACATCTACCATAAACTGAACTATAGTGAACTCAAATAAACAGAATGGCAACCAAGCTACAAACTGATGAGAATATACAAAAACCAGATCAGGTAAATGTAACAAGTTACCACTACCCATTTATCCTTTGCCATTACCCTACTAAAGTTTGGATTGCCCCAACTACAATTGCCAAAGGACTAAAACCAAAACCACAAATTGGACATAAATCGCAGAACTTTATCACTTCCCAAGCTCAGAACAGATTAAAAGGAACAACAATCTCAGTTCCTGCACTACAAAAGTAATGGATAATTATCAGAATGGCATGTAAGCTTGGATTTATTTATGAAGAATAGAACTCTTAACATGAAACGAGTAAACATAATGGACAAAAGACATTTCTGAAGCAAGAACATGAATAACCCAATTACCAACAGGTGCTTTGCGAGAAAATCTACGTCGTTTATCAACTTAATGGAATCCTCCAATTCTCAGGGTTTTTAATCCTTCTTGTAATTAGACCATAAACCTAGAAAAAGGTTGAGCTTTAGTGAGAATTGTGAAATATGAGAATGCCCAAGACAGCTAAGTGGAGGTACACTTACTGGAGTGAAGCGGATAATGTCATCAAGCCAGCGTCATAGGCTGTAGTGAAGGAGACTTCGCTGTCAACACCTGGACTTCGCTCTGCTGAATCAGATCAGAAATTCGGAGAAGGGGGAGTAGAGGAATTGATTTGAGATCTACTTTCTCTCTCTAGAAAGGCAAGAGAGAAAACCCAATTGATACAGAAAATTCAATTCCCAATCTGAAAATTAGGGTTCTTACCTGATTACAGTGAGAAGCGATGAAGGCGATGGATACAACAAAGATAGACGATGGAGAGAACGGACAGAGACGATGGATAGAGACTTCATAGAGTGAAGAGAGATTCAGACTAAGGTAGAGCGAACAAAGAGTTCTTTACGGGTAGAAGATTTCTTTTTGTTTTTCTGGCTGAGGTAGGTGTCTTTCTATTCTTTTTTTTTTTTTTTTTTGAAGGATATATATATATATATATATATATATATATAGATAAATGAAAGTATTTGGGCTAAGGCGCGAAATGAAAATTTAGGCGCGGGGTCTTTATTTTTTGGTTATATTCAACTGCATGACTAATTATGTACTTCTCCATATTAATTATATTCATAAGCGTCATAGTCAAATTGATTGTTGATTTTATGAGATTCATTTGAAGTCTCACTGCGCTCTGTGCCTAAACTGATAGAGTCAAAACTTAAGGCAGTTGCACCTCTAGTCATCTTCCCATATCGGGTCTTCTCTTGAGCACCATGACTAGCTATTCTAGTTCCGTGGTCAGCACCATGACCAACTATTCTAGTTTCGTAGTCTTCATCTTGGGTGATATGATCAAAATTACCTTTATAGGTAAATGTAGAGTCACACTATCCAGAGTCATAGAGTACACATTAGCTTCATTATTTCTGAGAAAGATGAAGTGAATAAGTTACTTTTTGAAATTGTTTTATCATGAATCTCCTTGTTTAGATTCGTCTTCAGGGAATTTCTGCCCTCACTTGGATTCGACTCCTCACTCGGATTTCCCTCGAAGGGAATACTCTTTACCCAAATTCATTTTGAGGAGATTTCTCCTTACCTATATTCGTTTTGGGGAGATCTCACCTTACACGGATTTGCATTTAGAGAATTACTTCTCACACACCATCACCTTGAAGGTATTTCACCTCACCTGGATTCACCTTGAGAGGATTTCTCCTCATACAGATTTCCCTTGAGGAGATTTCTCTTCACACAGATTTGCATCTAGAGAATTACTTAGTTTTTCTATTTTTTTTAATCTTTTTATCAGATTTACATATATTTCTTCACTTTTCAGAGATATATCCTAAATATGTATTGTCATTCATGACACTTACCAAACGTCATGAAAATATTTTTCATGACGTTTTCTGAACGCCATGGCCTATTCTCATTCATGACACTTTCCAAATGTCATGAAAACATTTTTAATGACGTTTTCAGAACACCATGGCCTATTGTCATTCATGACACTTACCAAACGTCATGAAAACATTTTTCATGACATTTTCAAAACGCCATAGCCTATTCTCATTCATGACACTTACCAAACGTCATGAAAACATTTTTAATGACGTTTTCAGAATGCCATAACCTATTGTCATTCATGACACTTATCAAGCGTCATGAAAACTTTTTTTTTGACGATTTCCAAACGCCATGGCCCATTGTCGTTTACTGCATTTATCAAACGTCATGGAAAAACTTTTCATGACGTTTGAAAAATGTCATAAGAATGATGGCACTTAGAAAACGTCATCAAATAGTAAGACTTTCAATGACGTTTTGAAAACGTCATAAACTTGGGACGAAATTTTGATCCATGACGTTTCCATTAGAAAACGTCATAGAAAGGGTATTTAATGACGTTTTTGAGCAAATGTCATCTAAATATTGTCATTAAATGTCATATTTGTAGTAGTGCTATTATGGAATGTTCTTCTTTAGGGGGGGCAGTAATGTCGAGCTCGATAATTGCGCAATCATCATTTAAGTTACCAGTTGGGGATAGTCCTCCTTTGATTGTGGATCAGGATTTAATTAACAAGCAGTCAGAGTTGGCGGATCCTACAATCCAGGAGTTGATTAGGAAGGGGAGTAAGGGTGCAACTGGAAAGTCAAAGACAGGGGGGTCGGGTAATTCTCAATCCATGCAAAGGTTCTTGAAGGATGGTCAGACTTGTTCCATGATGGATGACCATACTAATGCCCAAAATGAGATTAGACCAAGTGGGGGTCAGAGTAGGGCCAACCTGGCTCCGTCAATTAAGAGGCCTCATGAGAAGATTCTAGAATGTTCCAAGAGTTCTAAGAAGTCTAGTAAGAAGGGTTTCTTGGTGCGGAAACACCCTAGCTCTCCAAGTCAGAAATTACCTCTGAGTCATGGACGTACTCTACAACGTTCCTCCGTGATGGGTCCGGAATTGACCCATCACGAGAAATGAATCTACTATGTTGGAACTGCCAAGGGATTGGGAACCCTTGGACAGTTAGAGGACTTAAAGGGCTTGTGTCCGTAATTCATCCCAATTTACTTTTTTTGTCGGAGACAAAGTGTACTGTAGCTGAAATGGTTGAAGTTCGGGTTCAACTTGGCTGGCGTAATGCGTTTGTGGTTCCTTGTAAATTTAAACAAAAAAAGAATGGGAAAGGTGTGAGTAGATCTGGAGGGTTGTGTCTTCTTTGGAATGATGATGTTCCGGTTTCTCTACGGAGCTATTCTGATAACCATATTGATGTCCACGTTGGCAAGACTTCTGACCCTAAGCGATGGAGATTTACCGGGATTTACGGCCACCCCAAAGTGGAAGACCGCCATCGTACTTGGGCGCTACTTAAATCTCATGGGTTGCAGTGTAACTTGCCTTGGGTTATTGGTGGAGATTTTAATGAGATTATGTTCAATAGTGAGAAAGAAGGTGGTCCAGCTAGATGTGAACGCCAAATGGATGGCTTCAGGGATTTTGTTGAGTTGTTTTCTCTCAAGGAATTATCCTTTACGGGTCCGAGTTTTACATGGAGAGGGAAACGTAGTGGTGAATGGATTAAGGTCCGGCTTGATCGTTTCCTTGTTACTGATGGGTGGTCTAATTTGTTCCCAGTTTCTAGGGTAATTCACCAGTCCCCTAATAAATCTGACCATCTTCCAATCTTGTTGGAAGTTCGGGAATGCCGACCACGAAGGAAAAAGAAGCGGAAGAAGAGGTTCCGATTTGAAGAACTTTGGCTCCGAGATGAAGAATGCTCTAGAGTTGTTGAGAGGGGCTGGAGTTGGTCGGGGGGAAATGATGCTGTCTCTAGGGTTTGTGGGGAAATTAATGAAACCCGCCGTGTGTTACAAGAGTGGAGCGACGTGAAGTTTGGATCTTTGGGTAAGAGTATTAGTGAGATTAGAGATCAATTGGCTACCTTCTATGATTCTTCTTTCTCTTCCCCCCCGGATGAAACAAGGGTTGCTCTTGAAAAGAAGTTGGATGAACTATTAAAGCTTGAACAAGTTTTCTGGAATCAAAGAGCGAAGGTTTTCTGGTTAACGGAGGGTGATTTGAATACTCGCTTTTTCCACCAAAGGGCTAGTAACAGACGGAAAAAAAACAGGCTGAAAGGGTTATTTAATGATTCAGGGACTTGGTGCACTGAGGATAGCGAGATTGAGGAGATTGTATTGTCATATTTTCGCTCCTTGTTCACGACTTCTCAGCCTCAGGGCTGTGCTGAGGTAGCTTCTTATCTGCCTCCTTATATTACTGATGAGATGAACGAGTTGCTTTCAGGTATCATAACAAGTGAAGAGGTATATCGAGCTCTCAAGCAAATGCACCCGGGTAAGGCACCCGGCTCTGATGGATTTGCACCATGTTTTTATCAGCGGTTTTGGCATGTAGTCGGGAGTGATGTAACTGAGGCTATAAGGGGTTTCTTGAATTCGGATGAGCTGATGAGGCAGGTTAACCATACTAATGTCACCCTTGTACCGAAAGTGAAGGAAGTTGAATACATGAACTAACTTCGTCCCATCAGTTTGTGTAATGTTCTTTATAAGTTGGGTTCTAAGGTTCTCTCCAACAGGTTGAAGCCGCTATTGCAAGGTCTTATTTCACCTTATCAGAGTGCGTTTGTGCCCGGACGATTAATTTCGGATAATTCTCTTGCTGCTTTTGAGATCTCACACTTTCTGAAAAAGCGAAGAAGAGGACATGTCGGCTATGGGGCTCTCAAGCTCGATATGAGCAAGGCCTATGACCGAGTAGAATGGGTGTTTTTGGAGCAGGTCTTACAACAGCTAGGGTTCAGTCCCACTTGGATTGTCTGGGTTATGCGATGTGTCCGGCTGGTATCTTATTCCTTTGTTGTAAATGGTGATCCAAGAGGACATATTATTCCTACGAGGGGACTAAGACAAGGAGATTCCATATCCCCATACCTATTCCTGTTGTGTGCGGAAGCATTATCCAGAATGATTCTTCGAGCTGAGGAGTCTAGCTCTTTGCATGGGGTTCAAATATGCTCAGGTGCGCCTACAATATCTCATCTCTTATTTGCTGATGATTCTTTTATCTTCTTCAAGTCAGAACTAGAGGAATGTTATGTGCTTAAGGGGATTTTTGAGTCCTATGAAAGAGCATCTGGCCAGATCATCAATTATCAAAAGAGTAGTGTGTCTTTCAGCAAGAATGTGAAACGGGACAAACAAGACGATCTTGCTGCAGCTTTGGAGGTGGTACGGGTTGATAAACACGACAAATACCTGGGGTTACCCACTGAGTTGAGCTATTCCAAGACTGAGGCTTTTAACTTCCTTACTGAACGGGTCCGGAAAAGAACACAGGGATGGAGAGAAAAGACCTTGAGTGCCGCTGGCAAGGAAGTTATGTTGAAGGCAGTGGTGCAATCCATTCCGACCTATGTAATGAGCTGTTTTGAACTCCCTAAACATATTTGTTCTGAGATGCACCGTCTTATGGCTAGGTTTTGGTGGGGAGACAAGATTGATGAGCAAAAAATCCATTGGTTGGCTTGGGAGAGATTGTGTGTTCCCAAAACAGAAGGCGGTCTAGGATTTCAAAACATGGTTCATTTCAACCAAGCTCTGCTTGCGAAGCAAGGTTGGAGGATTCTTCAGTCACCGGATTCTTTGATAGCTAAGCTATATAAAGCTCGCTATTTCCCACGGTGTGACTTGCTGGATGCTGAAGTGACTAAAGGGGCCTCGTATGTATGGTGAAGTATCATGCATGGCAAAGATCTTTTACGTAGAGGGGTGAGATATAGGGTTGGCACCGGAGCTAATATTTCTGCATGGCGGGATCCGTGGGTTCCACTACCTACACATTTCAAACCATTTTCCTCTCCAGCGCTGGGCTATGAAGAATTGAGAGTATGTGACTTAATGGTGGAGAACGATTATGAGTGGAATGTTCCACTTTTGGAAGCTTTGTTTACACCAATGGAAGTTGGCATAATTGCAAGTATCCCTCTAAGCCTTCAAGGAGCAGATGACAGCTTTGTTTGGCACTATGACAAGAGAGGAAACTATGGAGTGAGAAGTGGTTACCATGTGGCCCGTCTTGATGATGGTAGATCTGACCGGGCTTCTAGCTCAAATGGGTCTTATGGCATTAATGCTACTTACTGGAAGATAGTTTGGGGGGCAAACATCCCACCCAAAGTGCGTGTTTTTATCTGGAGACTACTCAAAGGCATTCTACCTACTAGAAGAGCTCTCTCCCATAAGGTTAGTCTGCTTGATAGTACTTGTCTTTTCTGTAAGCATGCATTAGAAGATGGATTACACCTGTTCAGAGATTGTGAGGTCACTACATGCTTTTGGGTGTGTACCAAATTGGGCCTTTTGGCCAAGAATGTGGCTGCTTCATGTGTGGAGGATTGGGTGTTGAACGTCATTGAAAAATTGGATGGTAATCAACGTTGTGCTTTTTTCATGGCACTCTGGGTCATATGGTCTGAAAGAAATAATGTCTTGTGGAATGAGAGTTTCTTCTGTGCCTCTAATGCTGCGCAGTGGGCTAGTAAATTTCTTGCGGAATATCAGCAATTTCATGTGCATGGAAATGCCCAAGGTCGAAGGGAAAAGACCAAATGGCAGAACCCTCCTAGTGGGCGTCTGAAAGTGAATGTGGATGGGAGTTACCGGGCTGATTACGGTGATGGTGGAGTGGGAGTTGTGATACGTGATGAAAATGGTATGTGTTTGGCAGCTCTGGTTCGGTATTTCCCACATGCGTCATCTGCTTTACATATGGAGGCTGAAGCATGCAGGGCTGGGCTCTTATTGGCGATCCATCATGACATGACTGTTATTGATGTTGAGAGCGATTGCACCCTTGTTGTTACTGCTCTGCAGCGTGATGTGGAAGATAGATCTAAAATTGGGCGTATTATCGATGATTGTAAGTCATATTTGACATCTTTTCACTCAATTCAGGTTAGTCACATCTTCCGTGAAGCAAACGGTGTAGCCAACAGGTTAGCGCACCTTGCTAGTTTTAATTACATTTCTGATGTGTGGTTAGATGCAACTCCTGTTATTATTCGGGATGTTCTCTATGAGGATGTTTGTAATATTTCTAATGTTGCACGGGGTTCAGGTTTTATTTCCCCCCCGTTGCAAAGTATTATTTTAATAAATGGAACCGGGCGTGGGGCTGAGCCTCCCAGCTAGGCTGGGTTCCAAACCCCTTTCAAAAAAAAAAAAAAAAAAGGATGCTGCAAATGCATCCCCTTCCTGCCTAACATTCTCCCCGTTCCAGTTCCACTTGAAGTGGAAAGGCGAGTCCTCATCAATAGAAAAGAATGAATAGTTAGAGTAGCGCATCATGCAGTAGTCATACCATATAATAGCCTTTTTCTCGATTGGGCAGCGTTTCACAACATCAGAGGCTACAGCGACTACGCAGTCACTGCAAGCATCTTTGGACAGGTCACCGCGGCAGAGGAAGAGTCCGTTGACGGTCTCGTTTGAGATTTGGCCGCCAGCAGTGGCATTGCAAAAGCCATTGTCACGGGTGGCGTTAGAGACAAGGGTCGACAGCAGTTGATCGCGATGGGATTGGAAGGAGGAGTTTGCGGTGAAAGTGGTGGCGTTTGGGCAGAAATGGTGGAGGTATTTACCATACGCTACAGTACTGCTCAAGCAGAGCGAGCTCAGCGCGTAAAGAAAATAGAGGATCAATATTGGCGCATATTGCAAGTTAAAACAAGGCATGTTGATAAGTTGATGTTAATTGAACTTCAATCCCGCGGACTATATGTATAATTGTATATAGATATCATGTAGAACAATAGCATATATCATCAATAACGCAGGCTGCAGACGTGCTTGACTCGTCAAATATGGAAAATAATCAAAAGTGGAGTGTTTTATTTTAAGGTCTAGTTCCAAGAAATTAGTTATCCCAGCCGGCCACGAAAAGTCAAGTCATTGCTCTCGCTTGTCATTACTAGTCCAATTAAGTAGAGGAAAAGAATAGACGAACTGACCCGAAACTCTAGGTTATCTAGAGAAACGAATCCTGTTAAAATCTTTCTGCATGCCTTTTTTTTCGATTTACGTGTTTTGTCTTCCCTCACTGTTAAACAAGGGGTGAAATTTGCACACCCCATTTTACAATCTACACACCCTCTGCATTTTTTTAATATACCTTATCCATTCACAATATTTCTCTTTCAAAACTACTATTCTCTCTCTCTCCCCCCTCTCCATCCGCAGAACCCATTCTCTCCTCTATCTCTCTCTCTCTCTCCATCCACAGAATCCCATTTGTGCAATCAAATAAGCAAATCATCAAAACTCAATGAAACAAAACCCACAAATTCCATATTCTAACAATTCAATTCAGCTTCCAACAAACACGAGAGTACAAAAATTCACAAGATTTTCCAAAACCCATTTCAATAATTCATATGAAAATGAAACATGAGAACCCAAGAGGATGATTCTCTGATGGAGAAGCATGTTGGTGGTATCGAGCTCTTTGAATCTGGGGACGCGTGGAACTGAAGTAGTAGTAGTAGTGGCGAAATGAAAATCCCAATTGCTGGACAAGGTGGGTCTTGTGAGTCTTGTAGGCGATGAGGCTCTAACCAGACCGACGCGCCTCCTCCTTGTTGTTGTGCTGCAATCGATGATACTAGAAGCGCTAGTGCTATTAAGACCATTGTTCTTGACAATGGCTGGTTGGGTGTTGAAGCAGAGAGGCCTTGAAGCTGAGGCTCCATATGTCATCATCCTCCCTTTTTTCTTTTATCTGAGTTGGTCTCTCAAATTGGGAAGGAAGGAGAAATAGGGTGGTTGCAGTCATTTGCTTCTTTGATTGCACAAATGGGGTTCTGTCACTTCTGTGAGAGAGAGAGAGAGAGAGAGAGAGAGAGAGAGAGAGAGAGAGAGAGAGAGAGAATGGGTTCTGCGGATGGAGAGGGGGGAGAGAGAGAGAGAGAGAGAGAGAGAGAGAAGGGTAGTTTTGAAAGAAAAATATTGTGAATGGATAAGATATATTAAAAAAATGCAAAGGGTGTGTAGATTGTAAAATGGGGTGTGCAAATTTCACCCCCCTTAAACAATCAGTCGGATTATTGCAAGAATGTTTCAAAAATGGATCCATCAACTCCAACCCGTTTCCTTCATCTGGACAAACTGTTGGTGGAGAATCGATCTTGACAAAACTGCTGTATAAGAATCGATCTGTATTTATATAATAACGATCTTGTTGTAAATATTTGTAGATAATCATGTAAATAGATTTTGAGTAATAGGTGTCTATCCCTATAGATTGGTGATTGATAGGTTATAATTGTAGGAGTGATTGAATTGTAATTGAGCATTACCTTTCTGTGTACACCATGTAGTCCTATATAAGGCTCCTCATGGTGAGATGAATAATACACACATTCTACTCTCTACGTCTAAACTCTCTCTCTCTCTCTCAAATTTTTCACTATTGTTTTACAACACGTTATCAGCACGAATAGTTCTACCATTGAGACAAGATTGAGGATCGTCAACCAAATCTCTAAGATTGTGAATCGACAACAAATGGGATAATCATTCAATCTGGTTTAGGATCTGAATCACAAACAAGCTATTGAATTGGCTGAGAAGACAACTTTCTCAGTTCTGCACAAATAAGCTGAAGATTCATCCGTTCTTCATTAAGTAATGTTTTCTAAATTCTAGTTTTAGTTCATGTTTTTCAAGCCTTGATTACATGAACAAATCTCCTATGATGCATGAACCCCCAAATTTATTTTATTAATTTATTTGGTTGATACATATATATTTGTCATATAAATATGTTCATGTTTTGAGATTGACAAAAGGAAGATATGACATCACAAATCATTGGAGCGGCCAGTAGCCGCCGGAATTGGCCATCGCCACCTGCCTCGTAGTGCAGACATGAAGGCGCATGGATCAACAGCTTCAAGCTCACCATCATATTTTTCTAACATTCGAACTCAGGAGCATGCATGCATTCCGGAAGTAACGCGCATAACCACTAAGGTAGGACCATTAATTTGGTCGTTTATGCCAGACATTACATCTATGCAATAATCATCAAAATTATGTCCATTATAATTCATTATGATATTTAAGGGCATGTAATTTAGGGCTAAATTATGCCATTATAATTCATTATGCTAGAAGCATTATGAGCTGAATTATTGCATGAATTATGATAGAAGAATTATGGGCTTAATTTTCGGTTACACAAATTTGAATTATGCCATTATTATTCTTTATGCTAGAAGTCTTATGGGCTAAATTATTACGCTATTATTACATAAACATTATGCCAGAATCATTTGCCCAATTTATTACCTATACGAAATGCTAGAAGCATTAACGGGATTTGAACCCATTTCCTTAAGTACATAACCGTTGCATTAATTTATTTACATTATAATTTAATAACATATATTGAATTTGGTTATGTTATAATTGAAAATATTAAATGTGGCTGAGTCAGAAGCTAAAATCAAGCCAAAAGTCACAACAACAAATCCGAGCCAGAAGCTCAGGCCCAAGGTGCAAGGCTAGCACAAAAACTCACCATGTGTTGCCATGACAATGGTTATGAATCTTCTCCAACTAAGCTAATCCAGTTGGATGCGATGTCTAGGCAAGATTTAGATGAGGCTGTGTACTTAAGTGAGCCTCGCTCCACCCAAACCTCATCCTTCCTTACCTGGTCGTATTCAATTGGAGTTACCAAAATGGTCGACTAATAGCATTTCATTCATTGGCAGACCAGTTTGAGCCCAGCATGTCCACTCTCCCTCCGCAGGACCTAGCAGCCCAGCAGGTCTCACACACCATTTGACTTACGCATGAAAGCTCGGGTCATAAGCCCGCAGACTAAGCCCGATAGGCTTCACTATCAAGCCCACTCCTTTGGTCCAGCAGAATCAAATAAAAAGGAGAAATGATTTGATATTGTAAATAGATTCACCATATTTAATATGTGTAATTAATTGCCAGAAGCATTTATTCACATAATTGTGTGATAATTAATATGTTATATTACTAGCATGCAATTAATATCTCAAGTGATTTGTGATTTCTATTTATCAAATTTGTGAGATATTATTTTAACTTGCCCTATTCAATATTATTGTGTTACTTGTCTAAATTTTCACACTAGAATATATGTGTAGAAAATGCAGGTACCCAATGAACTAGAAGTTCATAAATGAACCAGCAATTCATACATAAATCGAACTTGTAGTTTCGATAATGCCGTTTAAGAAACTTGAAGTTTCCTTCATAAATTCACCACACATGATAAAACCAGTAGATTACACATGTTTAATATGATTTGTCATACCATGTTGTAAGAACTCGAAGTTCCCATTTGTTGCTAATGGATTTTTCCAAAAAGCACTTACCATGATTATTTGTTCTTTAATATCAAATTTTAGCAATTGAAAGTTTCTGGAAGAAATTATCTAAAGTTGGCATGCTTTCTTGCTTGAAGCAAAACATGATTACCAAAATATTGAACAAGCCCATTTGCCCAAAAACAATACAAAGAGAGGCACTTTATTAATTCTTAGAATTGATCACTATCTAGTTGCTCACTGAAATGAACAACAACCTCCTGTTGAGGAATGATCAAGCCAAGCCCATCGGTACCCGAGCAGCAGTTTTGCTTGAAGCAATTGATGTTGCTCATCGTAAATCTAATCTCGAAAGGAGAGATTGTGACCGTGGAAGGGACAAAGAGTCTGATCTTTTGAGACAAATAAAGAGAGGTAGACCCATAAATGGCCCATATAACCGGCCCAAAACATAGCCCCATGTTATAGTGCCCTTGCCTAACAAGCCAAAGTGGAAAGGAACACTGGTTCGGCCCGCCGCCACCAAAATCAGCATGATCTTTGTTATCGATGTGGAGGAATTGACTGCTGGTCCCGCACCTGCTGTGCGATAGCCGAAGCAGTAGATGAGTATTACGCCAATCGCGGAACTTGAAATACCAACTTTATTGAAGGGTCATTTTCTATTTATTCCATACTAGAGATCATGGATTTTCAAGCAGCTACTGAACATACCGATGATTAGAACTCAAAGACATGGGTATACTTGGCCCCTTGTGCCATATATATTTCATCTTAATGAATGAAACATCTTTGGATTTTGGTGATTTATGTATTCAATTATTTTAGATTATGGAAATGTGGTTATGTTTGAATATATTGAATTGAATAAACTCATTTATACATGTGATCCATTGAATTAAATAAATGAATAGGCATATTCTGTGGGGAAGTTTGTTGTCTGGTTAAAAGTGCTATTACGCACACCATACTCCCAGATCGGAGATATTTTTCAAACTTATTGTCTATTCATACCTCTGTGACAACCGTATCAGGCCCATCCAACCTGATAGATGGTATGGCAAAACCCACAATATGTTGTCCAGTGGTACTGAACCTACCATTAATGAGGCCTTATAATCTCCACGTTCCAAAAGAACGTTATTGAGTTTTAAGGATATTCGAACCAACAGTTACCACGTTGAAACCATTGAGAAAAATGAGTGGAATATCTTTTCATAACCTCTGAGTGTGCGGCCAGAAGCGTACATTGGAGAAATTGAAATCTGTTAGCTAGAAGCTAAATAATTCAAGCACCTACTTGTTATGGCATGATTGTTTGAGACACCCAGGTCAAAGTATGATGCATCGTATCCTCAATTCATCACATGTGCATCCCCTTCTGAATAAGGGTCTTGTGTATATTGACACATTATGCCAAGCTTACTCGTTAGGAATGTTTAATACTAGACCATCATGTGCAAAGACTAGTACATATACCACCATTTTTCTGCACAGAATGCAAGGGAAATTTGTGGACATATCCAACCACCACGCGGACCAGTTAAATATTAATGGTTTTGGTTGATGTATCGACAAAGTGATCACATGTTATACTAATGTCCACAAGAAAATGCTGCTTTTGCTAAACTCTCACCCAGATCACGAAATTGAGGGTTCACCACTTGGATTATCCCATAAAGTCCATAAGACTTGATAATGCCGGAGAGTTTACATCGAAGTCTTTCGATGATTATTGCACATCCCTTGGGATTGATGCTGAACATATAGTTCCCTATGTTCACACCCAAGATGGTCTCGCAAATAGAATTTTGGTAATGCACACCAAGATTCTAATTTCTGCATAGGGCTATGCAATCTTGCATGCAGCTATGTTGGTCCTGTTGAGGCTCATTGCTACCCAACCTTACTTTATGTTACATCTGGTGACTGGGTATGAGCCAGAAATTTCATACTTACACGCATTTGGGTGTGCAGTCTCCGTGCCAATTATGCTGCCACAACGTACAAAATTGGGTCATCCACAAAGGATGGGCATACTTGTCGATTATGAGTCCCATATATAATGTGCTCTTTTGAGCCCTTGACAGCCGATCTCTTTACCGCTAGATTTACGGATTGTCACTTTAATGAGACAGTCTTCCCGTAGTTAAGGGGATATAAAAACGTCACCGTTCCTGATGAACGGCGTGAATTAACATGGAATGTCCCCACAATGTCTCATCTTGATCCCCAAACCGCACGAAAATAGTGAAGTGTGGACAATTCTAGATCTATAGAGTATATAATACAATATGCTAGACACTTTCTCTGATCTAGCTAAAGTGACGAGATTATATATACCTGCTGCAAATGTGCCTGCAAGAATAGACGTCCCTGTAGGATATGTCGTCCCAGATGGACGAGGTACGACCATGGCGGCTAACCAGTCATATGTCCCTGCCCAGAAGTGAGGTAGACCATTATGTTAGAAGGATTCTTACCCCCGGAAAAGGGTAAACTTGGCACAAACAAATCCTCTTGACATCGCAATCTCAAACTGATTCATCTCACGAGATGAATCCGGATTATGGGTACGTCCCAGAAGAGACCATGTTGGGGGATGCTCCAACATTTGAACCCACTCTCTAGAATAGAGAAATCTCGGTAAATTTAGTAAGATTTCAAACCAGGTTGAGATTATCATCGATGATATGCTAGTATTTGCGGTGGCCACCGAAACTATAATATGTGATGACCTCGAACCTTACTTTGTTAATCAATATCAACGAAGAGACGACTGGTCAAAAAGGAAATAAGTAATACAGGTCAAATCAGATTCCTTGACAAAGAGAAAGGTGTTTGGACCAGTTGTTCCTACGCCTCCCCATGTTAAACCCGTAGAATTTAAATGGGTATTTGTGAGGAAGCGTATTGAGAAAAAAAAGATTGTGATACACAAGGCTCGTCTAGTGGTGCAAGGATTTTCTCAATGCCCTTTGATTGATTACGATGAGACGTATTCTCCCGTAATGGACGTCATAGCGTTCCACTACCTTTTCAGTTTGGTAGTTTCCGAAAAACTGAATATGCAGCTTATGAATGTGGTCACAACTTATCTCTGTGTGGATCATAATATAGAGATATACATGAAAGTTCCTGAAGGACTTATAATACCCGATGCAAATAGTTCTAGACCACGGAACACACTCTCCCATAATTTTGAGGCATTCACTTTATGGATTGAAACAATCTAGACGGAGGTGGTATAATCGTCTAAGTGAATATTTGATCGGGATGAGATATGTGAATAATAAATTATGCCTATGCGTATTTATTAAGGAAACAAGTTCCTAGTTTGGAATTGTGGCGGTCTATGTCAATGACATGAATTTGATTGATACTCCTGAAGAGATCAAGGAAACCGCAAAGCACTTGAAGTTGGAATTTGAGATGAAAGGCCTTAGGAGAACAAATTATTGTCTCGACCTAGAGCACGAGCACAGTGCAGATGAAATTTTGGTCCATCAACCAAATTACATCCAGAAGATGTTATGACGTTTTAATGAGGATAAAAGCAAGCACACCCATGGTCGTCCTAAGTCTAGAGAGAACCGTATTGTCCTGCAGATAACAACGAAGACTCAAATAGAAATTGGTGCCAGAAGTCCCATATCTAAGTGCAATAGACGCATTATTGTACTTGTCTCAATGCCCTAGATAGGACATCTCATTTGATGTGAACTTGTTAGCTTGATATAGCTCTGCGCCAACACGCCGCCACTGGAATGGCATAAAAGACATTTTTCACTACCTTAGAGGTATGGCGGACATGGGCTTACACTATCTCTACGCATCAAGGAATGGATCAAACCCCCTTGATCCTTGGAATGATGCAGGCCTTGTTGGATATGCTGATATAGACTATCTATCAGACCCGCACAAGGCACGTTCCCAAACTGGTTATGTATTTACCAATGGGAATACTACAATTTCTTAGAGGTCTACTAAATCCCTTGTTGTTACTTCTTCGAATCATGCTGAGATATTAGCTCTTCACGAAGCAGTATGTGAATATACATGGCTAAAAGTCGTTACAAAGCATGATCGAAGCACATGTGGACAGCATTCCACCATTGATGAACAGACCATTATCTACGAGGATAATGCTGCTTACATCGAGAAGATAAAGATGAGTTTCATCAAAGGAGACAACACCAAACATATTGCACTGAAGTTCTTCTCAATCAACAACAAGAAGCATCAGAAGATTGAAGTTAAACAGACTCAATCTGAAGACAATCGTGCAGACCTCTTCACCAAGTCAGTACCAAAGTCTACATTCCACAAGCATGTCCAAGATATTGGTCTACATTAACTATCTGAATTACCTAAAACGTAATTTTCAGGGGGAGTCGAAATCAGGGGGAGTATCTTGAAGCATACTCATTTGACCATCGTGTACTCTTTTTGTCCTTCGTCCAAGGTTATTTTGTCCCACTGGGTTTTGTTACCTAGAAAGGTTTTGACGAGGCACATCTTTAGCATGGTCACCCCATTTACTGCATCCAGAAGATGCTTTGATTCAACATATATATGCATTTGCTCATCTTTTCCCTTCGACCACGGGTTTCTCCCACTATGTTTACCGGGTAAGGTTTTGGTGTAGTAACTCTAATGCATCCCTCTCGTAGACATACTACCTACTTATGGTGCTGATAAGAAGACTTTACCTATCTCTAAAGCTGTGATACTGCTACTCTACACTCAAGCGCGTTGTGCTCTTTTTCTCCTTCGACCAAAGTTATTTTTTTCTCACAGGGTTTTTATTACTTGGCAAAATTTTTTGACGAAGCAACTTAGAAGCGCACAGCCTATGCAACACTATTGACATGGAATATCCAATGGTGAGTGTTGTAAATATTTGTGGATAATCATGTAAATAGATGTTGAGTAATATGTGCATATCCCTATAGATTGGTGATTGATATGTTGTAATTGTAGGAGTGATTGAATTGTAATTGAGCATTACCTTTCTGTGTACACCATGTAGTCCTATATAAGGTTCCTCATGGTGAGATGAATAATACACACATTCTACTCTCTACATCTAAACTCTCTCTCTCTCTCTCTCTCTCTCAAATTTTTCACTATTGTTTTACAACAGATCTTTCATATATTTATATGACTAGATGTTTTTTTTGAAATAAACTTCATTTACATAATTATTATACATCATGTAAAATTTGCTTACAAGCAAAGAAAAATCCATAGGAATCAAAAACAAACCTTCACAACTACTTTACATCCATTTCCTACACTACTTTACATTCATATCTCTCATCCACTCTACAAGATTGTAACTCATTGTCACAGCCCTATGAACTGAACTAAACCCCTAACTTCCTTGTGCCTCACCAAGTTGTTGTCCTAAAAGCAAGGATTAGTTCATAATACACCCATAAAAACTTCTTGTGCCTCACCAAGTTGTAGTCCTACAAATAAAAACCTAACTGGAAGTAGCAGGTAATGCGATTTTTAATTTTTAATTACCTTCTAGACAAGTATACTAATATCATATTGGGAAGTCTAGTAGTACGACACAGGAGAGATGCTCGTGCCCATTGCTATTTCACTATTGATTTGAATAAAGCATGAGAACAGGAGGTTGTAGCAACCAGTGGTTTGATATGCATCACTCTGTAAACACAGCCATGAAAAGTAGGGAAAGGCGATGAGACAAGGCAAGAGAGCTCAAAATGCGCGCGCACAAAAAAAAAAGAAAGTACGAGCAAGTATTTTTACAAGAGCTTACAGTCCAATAGGTAAACAATCTTGTAAAGTACTACAATTACTTACTCAAAACTATAACCTAGTGCCGCATGAGTGAGCACAAACATAGCCACACTGTTCCCTGTCTGGTGGTGGCCATGGATAGCGCCGGCGTCGCCACGTTATCTCTTGGCTGACTGCCGGACGGGCGCTTCTAAGCCCGGAGTTGAGGTCGGAAGAGGAGGTGTTTTGCTTTGGGGTTTGGAAAGTTGGTTTTGATGGTAGGTTTGGAAGGCCTTTCTGGGCATTTGTGGTTTCTGCGCAGGGACAATGAGTTCTGTCAGCGTGGATTTGGAAGCGGCTGGGCAATGATGCGGGGTGAGGATCTCGAGGCTATTATATCGACTGTGGTTCGGAGGGGCTGGCTTGGAGGAGATCGACAGCGTGGTTCGTGGTGCGGTTGGCTTCATGGCAGGGCTCTTGGGCGACGTGGGTTCGTGGTGACTGGACTCTTGGGCAGAACTGCACAGGCGGCTGCAGGCGTGGTGGAAGGGTGGACTGGGCTTGGGTCAACCCTGGCTTACTGGACCTTGAGTGGGCTTTTCTCTTTGGGGCTGCCCTATTGGGCCTTTTATTTAGGTTCGGGTTGTTTTAGCCCTAAGCCTTTTTCTATGTCTTTAGTTTGTCTATTTACAATAAGGTTCCGTTTTCAGGGACAGTCTAGGCACCTTTGTGCTTCTAGTTTTTGCATTTGGTCTGGTCTTGTCGACTTAATTATCAGTGGATCTAGTTCTACACTAATTAAGGTCTCTAGGCAACTAGGTTTATTGGTTACGTGTTAGGTTGGGAGGGCCAGATCTTTCTAGCACCTCCGGCGTAGTACCAAAGGGGGATTCCCGTTATGTCTACGTATTGATTGTATAATGAATGGATCTATTTTCTATGTACCATTGTGGTACTACCACTATCTTCTTGTTTTCTAAATGGCAACGGAAGGGTATGTAACAGCCTATTCTGGCTTTTGATGAAGATATATTCGCCCTACTAGCTCGATTATAAAAAAAAAAAAAAAAAAAAGGTAAACAATCTTGTGTTGCTGTCACCATAGAGGTCTGGGATGACTTGTTGCTATGCACCAACAAGTATCATAATTCAACTTTCAAAGAGAAAAAATAAGGATTTAATCATTTCTGGCCTTGAGGATTAAGGTGAATAAAAAATAATACCTGCCGACCAGCTTCAATGTCATTCAGGTCTTCACCAGAAGACCCACCTGATATCCAAAGCAGACAAAAGCCGAACTCATTAGGCTGTTGAATCTTGGGCTCCCAGACACTGAGCTTTTCAGCTACTTAGTTTTCTTGAAATGAGCATTCTGGGTCGTAGTTAAGCCTCATCTAGTAAACTAAACATATCCAAAACACTTGGAAAGAAAGCATAAAACAAAAAGAGAAAATATTGTCAACAATAAAGGATTAAAGGTTCATAGTTGAGCAAAATGAACATGATATTTGTGGTCTTTGAGGAAAGGCTTATTAAAAAACAGGTTGTTGAGAGATGTGAACACAGTCTATTATATCCCCAACTGGGCTCTGACGACAATAAAAAATCAGAACAGTATGGTGTTAGATCTTAGATAAAAAAAGCTGTGGGCATGTTTGATAATGAAATGATTCTAAACCATTAACAATGAAGAATTTACATTCAAGTCTGAGATAACTCAGTTGAAGCAAAAGTAGTCAAATTTATACTATGCCTAGCCACTGAAATAGTGTTTCATCATAACAAATGAGACTCAAATTTCACAATATTGCCTCAAATTACATTTTTGATTTCATTAAGCTGATTTCCATTATTCCTTCAATAACTCTCTCAAAAGTGAACTCATTGTAGAGTGAGAGAAAACAGGACACAATCAGAAAAATCATTGCTTTATTAAAAACAAGGTCCAGGATATTTGTTGAACTCGCATATATGAACCAGAGCACATAAGAAACCCATTTGCATTTCCACCCCATTTTCATTTCTGAAAAATCAACAAGGACAAAAGTGAAACAACTCCCAGAAATAAATACACTAACATTTACCCAAAAGCCATAAAACCCACTATCCAAGTATATTATATGAAACTATTGATACACAAAGCTAATATCAAACTATCACTTAGCCAAACCCAAAAGCCTCTTGAAACTACAAGCACAGTTGTAAGTATATTGGGCAATTACCATTCAATACATGATTTCCCATTGTCACAAGGAAACCGGAGCTTCAAGGAAACAAAGAGGAAGATGCGATCAAGCAAAATTGATTCACTGATCTTGAGTTTAAAATATATTCATTCCAAATCATGTTGCATAATTTAAATTGATTTACATGTCTATTAAATTGATTTGGTGCATTTTGCATTAAAGACTTTTTGTATGCATAACAAATACATAGGAAACATTGATTTCAATTTTTGATATCTTTCTATATTTAAGTTATTTGATGTTTAAAAGAAAAGATTTTTTTGAGGGGGAGTTTTCCTCCTGTATAAAAGGTTTCGAAACAAAATACAAGTTTAGGGTTTTTGGTTTTCATGCATAAAAATTGTTCACTCTTGAACCATTAGTTTTTCTTTGTTAAAACCATTTTCTGAAAACTCTCATTATTGGTTCCATGTCTCTCATGTGTGTGTTTTCTATTGTTTTCATAAATCATTCTCAAAGATCAGTGAGACATTGAGAACAAGGAAGATCAGTTGTTTGATTAGAGTAGATAGATTGATAATCAAGTAAACGTTAGATCAGTTGTAAACCAAGTTAGCATTTGTTGCTTAATGAATGTGTTTGTTATGAACAACACAACTTGTATACTGTAAACTCATTTGATTCATATTGGATTGATCTTTCGTGTTGGCTACATTAAAAGCCACGCAATGAAGTTTCCTCAGTGGAGAGGTTTACACTGCGTCAGCAATTTCTGTGTCCTTCTTGATATAGTAATTTCTTGATTAAGTTGTTCTATTGATTAATAGCACAATATCATTCTGTTTGGTATTTTCATTTGGCATCAGAGCGGGTTCTAGATTATTCTAGTAGATCGCAGGGATGATGGAACAACATCAAGATATGGCTGCTGCTGGATCTGTTAATAGTCCTCCATGGTTTGATGGAGGATGTGAAAAGTATACTCAATGGAATATATATATGAAATCATACTTGTATGCGCAAGATGAACATGTATGGAACATTGTGGAAAATGGTTGGAAGACGCCAACAATTCCAACTAAAGGCGAGGGCTCATCGGTCTCTATTCCTAAGCCACGGAAGGACTGGACTGAAGCAGAAGTACGTGATCTTCAAGCTAACTTCAAAGCAAAAAATAGCATTTTCACTGCTCTTTCTGAACGTGAAAAGCTAAGGATTAGTCACTGCGACATTGCAAAACAAGCTTGGGATCTGCTGCAGACTACATATGAAGGAAACAAAAAGGTACGAGCACAAAAACTACAAGGTCTGATTTATGAATTTGAAACTATGACCATGGGAGATGCTGAAACCGTGGATGACTTTCATGGTAGAATCCTAAAGATTACTGGTCAATGTCGTAGTCTAGGTGCCCCTTTTGATGAAGATAAGGTTGTCAAGAAAATACTTAGAGCCTTACTAGAAAAGTTTCACTCTAAAGTCACTAGTATTGAGGACTCTTTTGACATTGATGAATACCCTTTGGATGAACTCATTGGAAATCTGAAAACTTATGAACTAAGACTAAAACCTGAAAAGAAATCCAAAGGTGTGGCTTTCAAGGCTGTGAAAGGGAAAGAAGAGGAAGATGAACCACTTGATCTTGCTCTTCTGACCAAAGAGTTCAAAAAATTTCTTAGAAATAAATCCTCCTCTCAAAGTTTCAATGCTCCCAAGAAAAATTTTGTTAACAATGATAACAACATTAAAGGAAATTTTAGAGCAAATAAATATGGAAAAATAAAATGCTATGAATGTGGTGGCTATGGTCATATTTCTACTGATTGTGGTAACAGGAAGCATGGAAATAGCAACAATAAATCCCTCCTCTCGACATGGAGTGATGATGAACATCAGGAGGTCGAAAATGTTGCCTTCGTATCGTCTCTTTCACTTGAATCTGAAAGTGATGAAGAATTCTCAGATGATGAGACCAATATCCGCTGCAAACAACTCTATAAAGCGTCAAAAGCCACTTTTTGGACCCAAAATGAGCATTTTGGCCTGACAAGGCACGTCTTGGAGAAATTGAGTCAATGTCAGTGGCTCAAGCTATATATTGTCGACAAGTTTGAAATATATATTTAGAGGCTAAATAAAGCCTACTATGGAAGTATGAAAAGTCAACTTTAGCATATTTTCCTATTTCGGCTAGGAGAGACAGAGCTAGATAAGGAAGGAGGGATGGCAGACTAACCAAATGAAATCTAAATGAGCTGAAACTTTCCAGATCCATTCTAGACATCCTAAGAAACATTTCTTATGAAGAGTGCCAGAGCTATTTTTTAGTGGAAGGCCTTCAAAAAATCAGTCCAATTTTCCGCAGAAGCAAAACTGGAAAACTGGACCTGTAAGAGGTCCAGCAGAATTTTCGGCCCAACCACATGGAAGAAATATCTGAAAATTTTTCAGGATGATCTACACTCACAGTGGAATATTTCATATGAAGAAGTCGAAGGCTTATACTGAAGTCTTGTTGGAGAAATAATTGAAGGAATAAAGGGGCAGAAACTGACCTTAAACCAGCTCAATATTCACATGTTCATGTTTCCTACCCACATGAAGAAAGCTAGATGCTTTTCTCTTTTTCCTTGGATATATTTTTCTTCTACAATCTCTTTAATAGATCATCATCACTTCCATGTTTCTGCACCTCCATGCTTTGCTTTCATTTCATCATTTCTCTATCTTTTCCATATTTTACAAATCACTTTCATACTCCACTTTCATTATTTTTCTTCCACTCATCATTTCACTCTTCTTTTTCTTCCCTATATAAACACCTTCTCCTCTCATTCTAACACACACATTCAACAACAACAACATCTCTAAGATGATCTAAGTTCTCTCTAGAGCAACTTATCTCCTTCTCTTTCTCTTAGCGGTGATCACACTCCTAGTCCTAGTCTTCTCAGAAGCCGACTTTCAGTGCCACCAAACCCTCTGTCAATGTACTTTGGTCCTAGTCATGTCGAGACCCGATTGTAGTACCACGACCAAACACCAACACCAGACACATTCACAACATCAAAACATCTTTAAGATGATCTAAGTTCTCTCTAGAGCAACCTCTCTAATAGCAACTCCTCTCCTTTTCTTTCTCTTACCGGTGATCACACTCCTATTCCTAATCTTCTCAGGAGCCGACTTTCAGTGCCACCAAACCCTCTGTCAACGTACTTCGGTCCTAGTCTCCTCGGGAGCCGACGGTAGTGCCGCGACAACAATGGTTACAGAACCAGCCAAGCAAGGGTAACGCCCTAGGAACCCAGCCAAGCTAAAGTCACGCTTTAGCAAGTTCTCCTCATTTCCCAGTGGTTCTCGCTCTGCTCGATCTACAACATCGAGTATCGATTTGGTGATTTTCAAGAAGCTAAGCAAAAGTCCTCGCCACGAGGTACAAAGAATTCCACGACGAGGTTGGTGCTCTCCTCGTCCACAATCGCTTGATAGAAGTCAGGTCAAGGAACACCCCCAACGACCGCACCCGAACGGTGCTGGCACGGCAGCGCAGAAAAGAGACTGTTGACCAGCTGCAACAAAATTGGAGCCAAACATTTTGGCACACCCGGTGGGACTACCTCATAAGGTTTTCTCTTGAAGCGCATTCAACCACTGGGCTTCAAAACAAACATTTTGGCACACCCGGTGGGACTACACTAGAGTCTTTTTGCATTTGTTCGCCATCATTGAGATGCCAGGGGAAAATCTTTACCAAAAGAAATTCCTAAAGTGAATGATGGTCAATGTTGCCACCACTGGCGATACTGCCATTAATGATGAGTTTATGCCTATTCCCATCCCAGAGGGGGCAAGTTGACCAACTGCAACAAAACTGGAGCCAAACATTTTGGCACGCCCAGTGGGACTACACTAGAATCTTTTTGCATTTGTTCGCCATCATTGAGATGCCAGGGGAAAATCTTTACCAAAAGAAATTCCTAAAGTGAATGATGGTCAATGTTGCCACCACTGGCGATACTGCCATTAATGATGAGTTTATGCCTATTCCCATCCCAGAGGGGGCAAGCATTGAGGAACAGCTCGCGATCATCATGGCCAACATCGAGAGGCATAAAGAAAAGCGAGCCAGGGACATGGCCAGTTTGATCGCAAAAACAAAGCAGAGGTTTCGCGATTGGGACCAACAAATTGAGCAGAACGCTCGAGAAGCTAGAGAACAATTCCATAAGCCTTTCTTGAGCAGCGACAAACAGACCACTCAACATGCCGCGAACATCACATATGAGTTCACAACCTTACGCGAGGAAGGTTCCAGCTTGGCTAATTCGCAGCAAGGTGAATTGGAACGTCAAAAACCTGCTCGCGAAGAGGTCGTTTCTGAGACTAACTTGCCTACAGGTGGCAATCAAACTAAGGGTCTCACTGGTGAGTCACAGCCTTACACAGAGGCTGTGCATGGAAAAGGTCATCAACAAGATTGTTCTTCTGACAATACAATTGTCTCTGAACAAATATCTGATTTCTCTACTGATCAAGCCAAATATGTGGCTACTGATCAGATGCATGGGGGGCAAGATATGACCCATGATCATCCCTTTGATCAAGAGAAGTTGGCGACTGTTGGCGACAAAGCCGATCTTGGGACACCGTCATCTCCCAAATTACAATTGAAGATCATGCCTCGTCAACCAACAAAGATACTTGGGGGGCAAGATTACCCCTCTCACGAGCCAAATTCCTCCAAATTCTTCAACGAGAAGTATCTTTGTTCTTTTCCTACAAGCTCTCACAGGAGGGATTTTTACCCTACAAATTTTGATACATCGGAGCTTGGAATGAAGCATAGATGGCCTCCCCCGTGGTCTTCTAGAGGTTAGCCAAACATGGTGTTGCTAGCTTCTTTCTTTCTTTGCTTTTAATTTTCTGTTATTTTTTCGTTTCTAGTTTTCTTTTCATTTTTAAAAATGAAAAGATAAAAAAAAAAGAAAAAAGAAGAGGGTTGAATTTGGTAAGGGTTTCTGAATCATAATGGGATAGGTGAAGTTTCTTTTGTTAATATTGGTCTAAACTCCTTATTGGTGCCTAGTTCAGGTCCCTTAAGGTTAAGGGCGGCTTTTATAAACACTTGTTAAACTGTCTTCACACTTATGACATTTCTCATCTTAGTAAGTATAGCATATGTGAAATGGTGTCTAGAAAGGGGACAACGTTCATGACAGGTTCTTGAATCTAGAAGTGCGTGCAAATGGGCCTAAACCACTATGTGGGAGTAGCTCATGCCAAAATGGATTCTGCCTCTCTTGTTCGCCCTCCCCCACCGGGCCATTTTAGTAAGGTTGCCCAAAGGATTTGAAAGAAAATTTGTGTCTAGGCGACTATACTTGGGCCGCATGTCTAAACCTTGATTCACATTGTCTTATTGAATTCAGCTACTTAAAATAAAAAATAAATAAATAAATAAATAAATAAAAGTCATAAATACAACTCTTCGGGGGCAATTCTAAGTGTCCCTACACTCGCGAAGCTACTAAGCCGAGTCAGCGGCTCCGGAAACTTTTTCCAGCTTTGCCCTCACAGGAAAGGCTGAGCTCAAGGGAAATGTAAGAGCCACCACCGTGACCACCACCTCCGTCGGAAGTAGTCTTCATGTTGCCAAAGATGTCCTCACTGTGCATGGGAAACAGTGGAAGGGTTTTAACCTCCTGGTGATCTTCTCCTCGTTGTTCCATGATGGATCCACCAACATCAGCAGAACTAGTTGACCCAAAATTGAGATTAATGGATCCACCAACAAGCCCTGATCTTTGCTTGGGCACTTGAACATCCGAAGTGAGATTCTTCTTTTTCAGCTTCTCCCGAGCCCTTTGATTCTGGAACCAATAAAAGACGTTCTTGTTCTCGATCTGTCCGTACCATTTTAGCTGGAGAGTGATCCTCTGAACCTGCTCTACAGTGGGGGACTTAACTCCCTTGTCATCGTAAAGCTCCTTGAGGATTCTTATCTGATATGTAGTAGGAAGCCACCTGGTATTACATTGCTTGCAATGCATGTTAGGACTACTCTCGGCGGCTTTGTTGCTTCCTCCATCCTCGGTTGGATGCCGGTTTTGTGGTTCCATTGATGATGGATTAAAGAGAATGTGAGAATGGAAAAGTGATGATGATAAGTAATTAAGAAAGATTGATGTTGATGAAACGATTTTGGGATTGGAAATTTGGGTTTATAATATGGAGGAAGATATAGGCATCCAAATGTCCGCTCTTGGATGGACGGTCAAAGAGAAGAGTCAAGTGTCAGTAAAGCGTGATTAAAGTTGCCCTAAATTTCGGAAAAGAAGGAATTATTGGCGCGTGAGGGAAGCGAACGGTTTCGAGGAGGTAACTGTTCTATTCACGAGATTATTTTTTCACGACCGTTGTTTTTCAACAAGTGATTAGTGCCTTAAATCTCGGAAAAGAATGAATTATTGGCGCGTGAGGGAACCGAACGGTTTTTGAGGATGTAACTATTCCATTTTCAATATTATCTTCTCACGGTGGAGTTTTCAACAGCTAATGCGAATTGAGTTGGGGCCAGTAAGTGGATCCAAAAGATAAACATTTTCTCAAAACCCTCGCCGCGAGGCTCTTTTTGACGCGAAGCATATTTTAAAAGTTCATATTATTGGCAATATGCAACTATGGAGGCCTATATTTGGAGCCTTGCGAGACACAATTATTAGCTTCTCACGGATATTTGAATATCAGGATAAGAAAATATTATTGTATTCATAAAGTGGCTTTGCGGCCAAAAGCAGTACATTCATTACAAAGCCAAAAGTGGCTAGAATACAAAACAGGAATCTTCAGATATCTTCTGAATCTTTTCTCAAGTGGAAGCAGCTATGGAATCCAACGTCGGGTTGAGCCACGCCATTATCTCAAGGAGGGCAGACTTCAAGGAAGGAAAAAGAGGAGTAACGGAGCCCCCGCGCCCCCTTTACATGGAAACGGTAGAGGAATACAACATTGGTTTGCCCAACGCCAGTATCCATGAGAAGGGGAGACACCTGTAAAAGAAAATGGAGCCTCCAAGCCCCCTCAATTGGAAGCAGCTATGGAATCCAACGTCGGGTTGAGCCAGGCCATTATCTCAAGGAGGGGCAGACAGTGAAGGAACCGAATATCAGCTTGAGTCTCTGCACCCCCTCTAGCCTTGGTAACCACCATTAGCTGGACGTGAAGTACAGGAACAACCATTTTGTAGCTTGAACCCATTCCTTCAAAGAGTCCATCCATTCTCATCCTTCCAAGATTCTATCAAGATGAGAAAGGGGGAGAAGGAGGTGAGAACCAAAGCCCCTTCCATCTGGAGGGCACAACACGGGCCGGGTCCAGAAGGAAGGAAACAGAGGAGGAAAGACGAACCTCAATTTGGCTTCCCTCCCTTCCCCGATTTGCTTCGCGTGTAAGGATTATGATGAAGATGACTCGCATGATCGTGGATCCCACACTCGGAGCCCCCTCGCGTTTCTAAACCAATCTGAAGCCTGGTGTTTGGCTCCAGTTTTGTTGCAGCTGGTCATGACAGGACCCGCCCCGAATTTCACCCTGAAATCCGAGGTGGCCCTGTGGGGCCCACCTTAGGGATAACTCTACCAAAAATTCGGCAGAGTCACCTCTAAAATGGACTACCCAAAACCTGTAAAACACACAAAACACTACAAGCAAACCAACCTTATACTCCTGGAGCCACCCTGCTCCCAATTACCAACAACTCCACTTTCACAAAACACAAAACTCAAAAATACTAATCCCAAAGATTAAGCAGAGCAATACTACTATACACAGGGATATAACAGAAGAGTAAAGGATCAAGTGATCCTACACTGCGGAAGTAGTGACAACTATGCCTCAAATGTCATGTACGCCCGACCTCCACTAATTCGCCTGCAAACTGGGCAATAGAAACCGAAAGGCCCAGGGGAAAGTAGACGAAAAACGTTAGCGTGAGTGGACAAAAATAAACAATTTAAAGGAAAAAGGATTTCATACTTTCCCACATTTATTCTCTTTAATAACCGATGCATGCAACAATTAGAAAAATACATTTAGCTTTAAATCCAAGAATTCCAAAACGATAAATCGACTAGCCTTGCTAGTCACCACCTTTGAAAACTATATCGTAAAACCGAAATCTCATTTCTCAAGAAAATACGACCAGCCCCGCTGGCTACAGTGAAAATCGGACTAGCCCCGCTAGTCAAGCAACGATAAAATATGGGGAAGAAGTTTCACCATACAAAAGAAGGGAGCCTTATTGGCTCGGGTCGGAGTGTCCCACACTCTAGAGCATCCCATGCTCTCCTCTACTCACCTACGAACACATAGTAAGTAGGGAGGAGTACTAATAGGCTAGCCAGTAATATAATATATATATAACGACCCTGGGTATGGTGGTTAAAAACCGATAAATCAATAAAGCTTCCCCATGTCCCACGTATAAAGACGACACGGGTACGATTCCCAACCGTACCCGGAAATACTCAAAGAGTCGTATAAATTAACAGCGTGTCCCACACGCTAAAGAAATAAGTAGATTGTCAATGAGGCATTCCCAATGCCAAAAATCGAATAAATAAACAAGAATTTATTCCATCGAAATCCCATTTCGACACTCTTTTAGAAATCTCAAATCGACGATTATAAAGATAATATAAACAGTATAAATCTCGAAAATCACATCGAAAATCAATTCGTCGAAAATCAACATCATTTATAAATTCGAATCCGAGCATCACATCTTCATAACCAAAACTCACAACCGGTATAAAACATAAATACTTCATGAGAATCATTATTTAAAAGTAAATCCATGAGATAATTCGCAATTATCTTTATATGCTCGGAAAATACGTTAATAAAATAGAACAAGCTTTAATAAATAAATGCATGCATCATTTATTTAAAACAAACGTCCACTCACAGTACTATTGGGCAACCACGCAAACGAGTTCCTTCATCTAGCCGTAGCTCGCGACATTGCCCTGTACACAATTATATTTCCATAAACGGTAATCCGATAAAATAATTACGAACTTAAACGAAATCCGAAAATCCCTATCTCCAATACTTCTCAAATTCAACTCAAATCTCTTCCACAATTCTAATTCCTCAATTTACATATTCCATAATGAAAACGAGGGAAATCCGACGGTCGGATTTCCCATAATTCCTCCACAAAACTCCAAACTTCAATAATTCACCAAACTTCACATATATGCTCTATGATAAATATAGAATTTAACTAGCTAAAAATTGAAATTTATAAACTACCCTAGCCGCCGCTACCGCCGCCCACAGTGGCGGCGCCGCCGCCACCATCTCCGATGGCCACCAAAATTTGACAGTAGCACCTTCTCAACACACTGATTCAACTTCTCAACTACAACATTCCCAAATAACAATTAAAAATGGCCGAAATCGATCAATGAACATAAACCCAGAAAATTCAAGAACCCTAATTCAATCCGGCCTCTACACTTCAAATTATGATACAAGGCCATAGGGGAAATGATCAGTGGTAAAAACCAAACCTTCGACAGAAAGATGGGGACCGGAGGTGGCCGGAATCGCCGGGAATCGGCAAAAGTATCAAACTGCAGCCGGAGGAGGTTTTGATTCGATCCGTGGTTTTCCGGCCAAATCGTGGAAAACCAAGGTTGCTGGGGTGCTCGGAGGGAGGAGGCGCTCCTCTGGTGACCGGTGGCACGCCCTGTGGTGGCCGGAATCGCCGGAAATCGGAGGGGGAAGAAAAATGGCCGAACCGGAGAAGAGAGAGCTCGGGGGGAAGGAGAGAGAAAGAGCTGGGGTGGGTTTTCCGGAAATGGAAACCTACCCTGGGTAAATTCCTATTTTAAACAAAAATTACCATGAACAGTAACTTCACATTCTTGGCCATAACTCTCGCATACGAGCTCCGATTTTTACGCACTACATATGCACACGTTCGGTTTAACGTCCTCTAATACTTCCATGAAGAACTTTTTCTCAAATTTTGACCCGAACAAAAAGTCAACTTTTAGGGCCACTAAAAGTACTAAACCGAAAGTAAAAGTGAAAGTAAATGTCGTTTACCGTCCAAATGACTAGTAAACAGGTGAATTTAGGTTCGGGACGTTACAGGTCAACAGTCTCTTTTCTACGCGGGCGTGCCAGCACCGTTCGGGTGCAGTCGTTGGGGGTGTCCCTTGACCTGACTTCTTTCAAGCAATTGTAGACGAGGAGAGCACCAACCTCGTGGCGAGGACTTTTGCTTATCTTCTTATGTCACCAAATCGATACTCGATGTTGTAGATCGAGCAGAGCGAGAAACTACCGGGAAGTGAGGAGAACTTGCTAAAGCGTGACTTTAGCTTGGCTAGCTTGCTAGGGCGTTACCCTTGCTTAGCTGGTTCTGTAACCGTTGTGGTCGCAGCACTACCGTTGGTTCCCGAGGAGACTAGGACTGAAGTACGTTGACAGAGGGTTTGGTGGTACTAATAGTCGGCTCCTGAGGAGACTAGGAGAGGTTGCTCTTAGAGAGGTTGCTCTAGAGAGGTTGCTCTAGAGAGAACTTAGATCATCTTAGAGATGTTGTTGTTGTGAATGTGTGTTTTAGAATGAGAGGAGAATGTGTTTATATAGGGAAGAAAAAGAAGAGTGAAATGATGAGTGGAAGAAAAATAATGAAAGTGGAGTATGAAAGTGATTTGTAAAATATGGAAAAGATAGAGAAATGATGAAATGAAAGCAAAGCATGAAGGTGCAGAAACATGGAAGTGATGATGATCTATTAAAGAGATTGTAGAAGAAAAATATATCCAAGGAAAAAGAGAAAAGCATCTAGCTTTCTTCATATGGGTAGGAAACATGAACATGTGAATATTGAGCTGGTTTTAGGTCAGTTTCTGTCCCTTTATTCCTTCAATTATTTCTCCAACAAGACTTCATAATGAGCCTTCGACTTCTTCATATGAAATTATCCACCATGAGTGTAGATTACTGTGGTAAAATTTCAGAATTTATTTCCATGTGGTTGGGCCGGAAATGCTGCTGGACCTCTTACAGGTCCAGTTTTCCAGTTTTGCTTCTGTAGAAAATTGGACTGATTGTTTGAAGGCCTTCCACTCAAAACTAGCTCTGTCACTCTTCATAAGAAATGATCCTTGGGCTATATAGAATGAATCTAGAAAGTTTCAGCTCATTTCGATTTCATTTGGTTAGTCTGCCGCCCCTCCTTCCTTGTTTAGCTCGGTTTCTCCTAGCCGAAGTAGGAAAATGTGCTAAAGTTGACTTTTCATGCTTCCATAGCAGGCTTTATTTAGCCTCTAAATATATATTTTGAACTTGTCGACAATATATAGCTTGAGCCACTGACATTGGCTCAATTTCTCCAAGACGTGCCTTGTCAGGCCAAAATGCTCATTTTGGGTCCAAACATTGCCACCCAGACCTCGAAGTCAAAGGGTCTTCGTCTTGACTGAAGAGGTCTTGAATCGGTACTGCTCTTATAATGTCGTTGCTCCAAAGCCACTTGTATTGGCTTGACTAAAATTACTTGAACAGTGACCTCTCTCCCTCTTAATTATATATAATGAGCATACATATATAAATCGCCAGTCTTCCTTCGCGAATCATCCTTTGCGAGGCCATGCAATTAAAACCACTTCGCTGCCAACAATTCGTAACCCAGCTTTTGCCACAATTATTGGCAAAAATATTGATTTGACCTCCTCCACTGCTAATACCATACTAGGCATATTAAATGTCTCTTGTATATGTGCCCAGACCAATACCAATGGCCTCTTAAGTATATTAGCAAGTACCAGCCACTATTAGGCAAGAACACAATTTTTTGCATCGTCCGCGACGCACAAATTTGAAACTCTTTTTGTATTTTTGTATTTTTGTATTTTTTTTTGTATTTTTTTTAATAAGACATTGTGAATCAAGGTTTAGACATGCGGCCCAAGTATAGTCGTCTAGACACAAATTTTCTTTCAAATCCTTTGGGCAACCTTACTGAAATGGCCAGGTGGGGGAGGGCGAACAAGAGAGGCAGAATCCATTTTGGCATGAGCTACTCCCACATATAGTGGTTTAGGCCCATTTGCACGCACTTCTGGATTCAAGAACCTGTTATGAACGTTGTCCCCTTTCTAGACACCATTTCACA
This sequence comes from Rosa lucieae, assembly GCA_024704745.1. Lineage (NCBI taxonomy): Eukaryota > Viridiplantae > Streptophyta > Magnoliopsida > Rosales > Rosaceae > Rosa > Rosa lucieae. Next base: position 44,770 of record JANPXK010000984.1, read on the forward strand.
TAGGCTATACTTACTAAGATGAGAAAGGTCATAAGTGTGAAGACAGTTCAACAAGTGTTAATAAAAGCCTCCCTTAACCTTAAGGGACCTGAACTGGGCACCAATAAGGAGTTTAGGCTAATATTAACAAAAGAGACTTCACCTATTCCGTTATGATTCACAAATGACGAAAATAAAAGTGAAAACTGAAAATTGACAGGAAATTTAAAAACAAAGAAAGAAGTTAGCAGCACTACGTTTGGCTAACCTCCAGAAGGCCACGGGGGAGGCCATCTATGTTTCACTCCAAGCTCCGATGTATCAAAATTTGTAGGGTAAAAATCCCTCCTGTGAGAGCTTGTAGGAAAAGAACAAAGATACTTCTCGTTGAAGAATTTGGAAGAATTTGGCTCGTGAGAGGGGTATTCTTGCCCCCCAAGTATCTTTGTTGGTTGACGAGGCATGATCTTCAATTGTATTTTGGGAGATGACGGTGTCCCAAGATCGGCTTTGTCGCCATCAGTCGCCAACTTCTCTTGATCAAAGGGATGATCATGGGTCATATCTTGCCCCCCATGCATCTGATCAGTAGCCACATATTTGGCTTGATCAGTGGAGAAATCAGATATTTGTTTAGAGACAATTGTATTGTCAGAAGAACAATCTTGTTGATGACCTTTTCCATGCACAGCATCTGTGTAAGGCTGTGACCCACCAGTGAGACCCTTAGTTTGATTGCCACCTATAGGCAAGTTAGTCTCAGAAACGACCTCTTCGCGTGTAGGTTTTTGACGTTCCAATTCGCCTTGTTGCGAATTAGCCAAGATGGAACCTTCCTCGCGCAAGGTTGTGAACTCAGATATGATGTTCGCGGCATGTTGAGTGGTCTGTTTGTCGCTGCTCAAGAAAGGCTTATGGAATTGTTCTCTAGCTTCTCGAGCGTTCTGCTCAATTTGTAGGTCCCAATCCCGAAACCTCTGTTTTGTTTTTGAGATCAAACTGGCCATGTCCCTGGCTCACTTTTCTTTATGCCTTTCCATGTTGGCCATGATGATCGCGAGCTGTTCCTCAATGCTTGCCCCCTCTGGGATGGGAATAGGCATAAACTCATCATTAATGGCAGTATCGCCAGTGGTGGCAATATTGACCATCTATTCACTTTAGGAATAATTTCTTTTGGTAAAGATTTTCCCCTGGCATCTCAATTATGGCGAACAAATGCAAAAAGACTCTAGTATAGTCCCACTGGGCGTGCCAAAATGTTTGTTTTGAAGCCCGGTGGTTGAATGTCTTCAAGAGAAAAAAATTCTAACCTTGTCCCACTGGGCGTGCCAAAATGTTTGGCTCCAGTTTTGTAGCCCGGTAAGAGAAAGAGAATGAGAGGAGTTGCTCTTAGAGAGGTTGCTCTAGAGAGAACTTAGATCATCTTAGAGATGTTTTGATGTGAATGTGTGTTTTAGAATGAGAGGAGAATGTGTTTATATAGGGAAGAAAAAGAAGAGTGAAATGATGAGTGGAAGAAAAATAATGAAAGTAGAGTATGAAAGTGATTTGTAAAATATGGAAAAGATAGAGAAATGATGAAATGAAAGCAAAGCATGAAGGTGCAGAAACATGGAAGTGATGATAATCTATTAAAGAGATTGTAGAAGAAAAATATATCCAAGGAAAAAGAGAAAAGCATCTAGCTTTCTTCATGTGGGTAGGAAACATGAACATATGTGAATATTGAGCTGGTTTTAGGTCAGTTTCTGCCCCTTTATTCCTTCAATTATTTCTCCAACAAGTCTTCATAATGAGCCTTCGACTTCTTCATATGAAATTATCCACCATGAGTGTAGATTACTGTGGTAAAATTTCAGAATTTATTTCCATGTGGTTGGGCCGGAAATGCTGCTGGACCTCTTACAGGTCCAGTTTTCCAGTTTTGCTTCTGTAGAAAATTGGACTGATTGTTTGAAGGCATTACACTCAAAACTAGCTCTGGCACTCTTCATAAGAAATGATCCTTGGGCTGTCTATAATTAATCTGGAAAGTTTTAGCTCATTTCGATTTCATTTGGTTAGTCTCCCGCCCCTCCTTCCTTGTTTAGCTCGGTTTCTCCTAGCCGAAGTAGGAAAATGTGCTAAAGTTGACTTTTCATGCTTCCATAGCAGGCTTTATTTAGCCTCTAAATATATATTTCGAACTTGTCGACAATATATAGCTTGGGCCACTGACATTGGCTCAATTTCTCCAAGACGTGCCTTGTCAGGCCAAAATGCTCATTTTGGGTCCAAACACCTGGCATTGTTGTTGCAGAATTTCAGAAGGCCGAAACAAGGGGTTGCCTAAGATTACGCCATAAGGCCTAATCCAGGCTTAAGATTGCCCCATAAAGCCTAAAAAGTTAGAGGCTAAAGGTCATTTCATGAGGGGAAGATTTGTGAAGAAGGAGAAAGAGAAGCAAGCACTGAAAGACCATTTCTTGAATGTTTCAGAAGATTTGTTGTGAGTATTCCCTGCCCAAAATGCAACTATTTATTGGGACTTCAGGCAAATCTCCACCCTTGGATGGATGGTTAAAGAGTCAAACCAATGTCAGTAAATCGAGATTAGTGATTCCAAATCTCGGGAAAAAAAGGGACTAGTAGCATGTGAGGAGCGGTTTTTGAGGAGTTAGCTATTAAAAGAAGGGATTATTGGCATGTGAGAAGATCGACCGGTTTATGAGGGGGCCTACAAAGATTGGCTTGCAAAGCTCAATTTCAAACAAAGTTCTTCCACGTGGCGTTTCGCCTCAATAGCACCAGCTTCGGCCTGAGTGGCCCGATCTCTGATACGGGCCAGGTTGCGGCCCATTTCTTCAGAAGCAGCCAAAGGGTCATCGAGTTGAGCTTCTTCTGCAACAATCGCATTCTCAACAAAGGCTAAATGGGCTTGGAGGTCCTCAATTTGAAGTTTGAAGTCGGACCTTTGGATTTGTAGTTCCCGCAGGCGGATGGATCGTTCATTTAAAATATCACGGGAGATGTCCATTTCTCGAGAGACACTATTCAAAGCCTCTTGAGCGTCGCGAGCCTGGGTGTTCGCGGCCGATTGATGTCGGCGGGCCATATCAAGTTCATTCAATAGATCATTAATAGCACTAAATTGCTGCAGGGTCAATACCTTCTCCTGGCAAAGATACCTTAGGGCTTCTAAGACTCGCGGGAGAATGTCAGTCTCCAATACCTGAGGACCCAGATGTTCGGGAAGCACCATTTTAGCCTCATCCACAGTAGAAGGAGGAGTTACCTCCAACACCCTCATCAATCTCTCGAATCTGGTAGGAGGAGGAGATGGCGGATGCGCCACAGGATCACGAACCACCAATGCAAAAGGGTGGACAACCTCTTCAGTTTCTTCATCTTCAATAGGTTGGTCTATCCCTTCATCCGCAGGGGAATCTGGAAACTCAATTCGTGGCTCACCATAGGCAATTGGAGCAGATTCAAGCACAGAGCCCTCAGCTTCGACGGTTGTCTCATTTGTTTGCGAGACTTGGGGGGCACCACCACCGTTAGTATCATTTTCCATCTCTGGGGCGACTGTCCCGCCGATAAGACCAGCAGCATTTGCAGCCACCTCCTTGGTACAAACAGAATCCTAGTCAGGTTTAGAAATGTCAGAGAGCAGGGTTGGATCTAAAGGGAAATGGAAAGTATTGGCCAAACAGTGGCTTACCTCTCGAGCTGTCGGGTCAATATCTGGTACGTGGTCACCAAGAGGAAGAGGCCCCGCCTCATTCACCTCTTGAACCTCTAGTGCCGCGAGAATCTCTGTGGTCATCAGTTCCTCATAAGCGGCAGAAGTCTCAGAGTGGCTTTCCATGCTTTCATCCTTCGAGGAGTTGTCATCAGAGATCGTTATTAAAATGGTAGGACCTTGCAGATTCTCTGTAGTGGGAGATGGGAGAGGTGCCACAGGGTTAGTTAATGCTTGAACTAGCGAGATAATTGGCTTTTCTACAGTGGCTGAGGGTCCAGCTTCGCTCAGGTGAGAGGGATCAGTGGTCCTTTGACGGACCTGTCAAAAGATACATAGTGAAAATCCTGCCCAGATTTTAAAATTTAAATAGGATAAGACGGGGCGGAGTTTACCAGTCGCATTCCCAAAGGTTCATCATCTTCAAAACTCTCTTCGACAAGTTGAGCTCGATCGCGTTTGCAAGCAAAGACAGCAGTGGCCTGTACGAGAAAAGAGTCATAACTCAGAAGGGGAGAAGCACCAAATATACAAGTTTGGGATCGTTCTTAACCAAATTACCTCAGCAGGATCTTCATCATGCGAAGACTCTCCCTCAGAAGTCTCCTCTGCTATTGCCTTTTGTTTCCCGGCCTGAACAGAGGCTGTCCTGCTCCTGGTAGTTTGCTGCAAAACACACTCAGGAATAAGAACGAGAAAATCAACACAAGGAAATGGAATGGTGAAGAAAGACAAAAACTTACTGTTGCCCTAGGCTCGTGGATTTGTATCCCTGGACGCAATGAGCGAGAAGGTAGAATAGGTCGCGGGGGTTGTTCTGCAGGTTTGGAGAAGCGCTCAAGAATCTCGCGGTCCTCCGGACCAGGGCTACTCATGCCACGAAAGATCAGGACGAAGAGTTCGTCATGTGGCAGGTCCCAACAGTTCACTGACACTTCTTTCCACCAATCAGCATAGTCGTCATCGACATCGTTGAGGGGGTATAGCGCTCTGACCCAAGGGGGAATCACTATCAAAGTAAACTGACTCTGAAATGGGGCAGACCCAGGCGGGGCTAATCTCCGCCAGGAGGTGTAGTAATTGGCAGAATCAACCAGAGGCCAGGGTACCAACTGGGCCAACCCAAATTGGCGAGCAAAGTGGTTAGGGGTGTAGAGCTTGTAACTTACGCAATCAGTGGCAAGACGAATATCCAAGCAAGAGATGGTGCGACGAAAGGCCAGGAGGGCTCTTTCACTATGATCCCGTCCACTGGGCAGAAAGCCATCATCAAGGGGAGGAGGGAAACGCCTAGAAAGGACTATTTTTGGGTCCGGCATCTCTCCCAGAAAGTACAAATAAATAAAACACTCGGAGTAGGGAGGAGCTTGATACCTTACATTGCGGCAAAGCCAGTTCCCCAAAAGGGAATCGACTGGAGGTTCCTTTGGAATATCATCGCGACAGAAGCGAGGGAAATAAATCTGCAGCCAAAAGGCAAGAATCCAGAAAGGGCCACTAATGTCGGTATCGAAGGGGCGCATTACGGCCCTATAAAGGGAACGATATAACGCACCCAATACAGGTTGCCCAAGGCCAACGCAAATATCATTGTAGAGAGCAGTGGCCAAAGAATTCCAGGGCCCAGTAGGTTTGTTGGAAGAAGTGCAAAAGATAAATTTGCAAAGCCAGAATTCCAGGAATGCGATACCTCCTGTATGGTCTCGCTGGGTGCAGTAATAGTCGCGCCAGAATGGGTAAGATTTGCTGTGATGCCCTCGACCAGCCATATCCATTCTCAAAGAAAATTGAATGCCATCAAATTGACCATGCACATAGGGGTCAAAGTCAATGGGCAACCCCGTGATGGTAAGAACATCCAGCGGAGTTATGCTCATCTGCCCAAACCGGAAATCGAATGTATTGCTGGAGGTGTTCCAGAAGCAAAGAGCGGCGGCTAGCGGTACAGGGCTAGTATTATGGGGAAGACGGAAGCATAGATCGATGGTTTGGGTGATACCCACCGCGTCCCATCGGTCCAAATCTCTCGCTCGGACCTCCTGATACCAAACCTTTTCCTCGGGAATGACAGTAGGCCAGAAGCCTGATAGGAGCATTTTAATGTGGTATTTTAATAGTTAACTCCTCACATTTTTCTTAGTTAATTCCTTAACGAATCGATTTTTAACTCAATTTCTATTTTTTTAGGTACATTGGAGTAGATGATGATGAAATGAGCATTTTGGCCTGACAAAGCGTGTCTTGGAGAAATTGAGCCAATGAGAAAGCGAGCTAGACAAGAAATGAGGAGTGGAAGACTAACCATCCGAACTCCAAATAAGTTGAAACTTTCCAGATTCACTCTAGACATCCTAAGAATCATTTCTTATGAAGAGTGCAAGAGTTTGTTTTGAGTGGAAGGCCTTCAAACAATCAGCCCAATTTTCTACAGAAGCAAAACTGGAAAACTGGACCTGTAAGAGGTCCAGCAGCATTTCCGGCCCAACCACATGGAAGAAAGCTCTGAAAATTTTTCAGGATGATCTACACTCATAGCGGAACATTTCATATGAAGAAGTCGAAGGCATATAATGAAGTCTTGTTGGAGAAATAATTGAAGGAATAAAGGGGCAGAAACTGACCTAAAAACAGCTCAATATTCACATGTTCATGTTTCCTACCCACATGAAGAAAGCTAGATGCTTTTCTCTTTTTCCTTGGATATATTTTTCTTCTACAATCTCTTTAATAGATCATCATCACTTCCATGTTGCTGCACCTTCATGCTTTGCTTTCATTTCATCATTTCTCTATCTTTTCCATATTTTATAAGTGAACTTAGATCCACTTTCATTATTTTTCTTCCACTCATCATTTCACTCTTCTTTTTCTTCCCTATATAAACACCTTCTCCTCTTATTCTAAGACACACATTCCTTCATCCATTCCATCTTCTTTGTCTCTCCACTTCCTTTCCATTTTCCTTTCCATCCTCTAGTTTCAAGTTTCTGCATTTCCAAGCAAAGAGAAGAAGAGAAGAACAAGCCATGAAGCCTCCTAGCCGTCATCATCCACCTTGTGCCGTGATAGTGAAGTCTTGCTTTCAAGATTCAAGATCAACGTCTCAAGCTTTTCATCATCTACTCCCTTCATGGTGTAATTCTATCTTTTTCCTTGTAATTTCTTTTGATTTTATTTTTTTGGATTTCCAAACTATGAGTGAGTAATTTTCTTGTTGAGAACTAGTATGAAATCCTAGTTATGTGATGGATATTTAGCTTTTGAATCTCTTTTTCGATTACAAGGTTTTGTGAATTCTTTGTTTGGTTTTGTTTTATAAAATCTTTTATATGTTTATGTCTTAGATTGATCACCTAAAATATGAGCATGTAATTGGAGCTAGTTTTCAGGTGCAGTGCGTTCACGGTCTTAAAACACTCAAGTAGTAAAGTCTACATTGAATAGTTTATACTGTGTTGAGTGTAAAACAAGGTCTTTAGATTGCTGATTGGATTGAGCATGTCATTTCCTCAGTATGGCAACTGATTATAGTGGCAGATAGCTTCTGCCACTGCTTGTCTTATGTAGAAGAATGGGTTCCTTGTTTAAATATGTTTTTCAGCTATTATTCTTGATTCAGAGTTATGCATTCGTATTTTACTCATTTAAGCAGGGTGCTAATGCAAAATGGGAATAGCTTTCATGGTGTTACACCCATAAGGGTTGGCAAGGAACATGGAGAGTTTGCACTAGAGTCGAGGATGGTTATGGAAGGGGGCGGATTAGGAGATTGCTGTTTGGAGAAGGAGATTGCAATCTAATGTACCCTAAGGATCTGCACCAATCATCTTGGTTAGTCTCGAATTGATTGTGCATAGAAAAATATCAAAGAAGTGTTTTGTTTTGGGTTTAGGGTTTTGATTTTTTGTGTGTACTGTTTGGTATTTGTGCTTGCAGCTCTTCCTAAGATGACAGTTCATGAGCATGCTACTAACTTTGCTGATGGTGAATTGAAGGAAGAGCTTTTCTGCATTAGATTCGCTTCAATTGAGTCTGCTAGAAAATCCGCTTTATTTGGTTCTGAACCTTCAAATTCTATTATGGTACTATGCTCTCTTGTATTCTCCTTTTGCCAGCTATGTACTAAGCTTTTTTTTATCAAACATCTAGATTAACATTTTGATAGGACTCACTTGATGTTGTAGTAGACTTTCCGTTTGATCTACTTTACCTTTTCTTTATCTATTTGCTGCCTGAAATTGCTATTGGGATACTAGACTATTTGGTATTGTGTTGCATATCTGTAATCATGTTGCCGATGACTTTTGGGAAGTTAGTTAGATTCTTGATTCAGTCCCATTTTATACAGCACATAGTTAGTTTTGATAGATAGTTGTTTACAAGGGTTGTTGTTTTTGAGGAGTTTCATTTATGGAGCTTGTCAGCTACGCATGCTAATTTTGGTCATTGCATTATCTAGTTTCTAATCCTTTGTATTTGTATTAGTCTTATATTTTACTGCTTTAAGTTTTACTGAAACTGTCATAGTCATGTTCAACATTTATCTTTTGCTTGAGTTAGCCTTCTCCTTTTTTAATTTATCAATTCACTTTGCAAACTAGAAGTGGAGATTATTTGTATCTTGGAATAGTGCTATTAAGGTTGAATGATTTGTTACAGAGCAACTTTAATTGATTTGTTACTGTCACAATGTGGATCTGTTATTGTTTTGAGGCTATTGTGCATTGGCTTGTGTTTTACTACTGGTTTCAGAACTGACATTTAGTGAAAACTTAATGCATATCCGATCAATTTGTAATTAACCTTAACTCACTTTGGTAGTCAGGTTCTACAAGTTTGATTTATCTTAAGAGCTATTCTTTTGAGGTTTTTGTGATATTAAATGATTACATTACAGTTTTACATTCCACTTGTCTGATTTTATCTCTTGTTAGAATTTGGCGACAAAGATGCTAGCAGTGCTCTGGAGGTTTCTAGTATTATTCAACCAAAAGATTGAGGTATTGTTTGAAACATCTGTGATCTTGTCTTTTTAAATGTTTCCTCTTGAAGGCTAAAACATAGCGATCTTCAAGAACATGATAAAACCATGTTTTGAAAAAGTTTTTTTCTTCTCAATTGCTCATGACTGCAAAGCCATGTATGTGTAGTTGATTGATATAGATAGTACTTGTTCTGAAGGAGGAGTAACATAAATTTGAATAGCAATGATTTTAGGGAAAGAGAGTGATGTAAACTCTTTTGAGTTTGGTGCTTATTTCGGTGATGGTTAATGTTTGTCTTCATTTGCATTTGCTACCAAAGCTGTGATTTCCCTTTTATCTTTTTATGTTGAGTGAGCAGCCTCATTTGAAAGCTAAGATGACTTGGCTACTGCTTATTGGTGGGACATGTGTGGGTGTGGTAATATGAATAATATCGATGCTGTTATATGTTATGCTGTTTAAGGCTCACTTACTTCTGGAATCAAATAGTTAACATTTTTTTTTTAAATTTCTTTTATACGTTTCAGGAAGCTGAATTTAGCGAAGGAGTTAATCCCGAACTCAGTAAGACCTCAAGGGTCTTTATTAGCCTATTTTTGTTTTATGTTTGTATTTTTCATTATGCAGTAGTAGTGGGTGAACTCTGGAACTTGTCTTTATTGTAGATGGGTGTTCAGAGAGAATCATGTATGGTGGATACGACTCCTGAGATTCTTTTGGCATATTTACGTTGGTAATTTTTCTTGAAACCCCTATATCTTGTTAAACTTTTGTGCATATAGAAAGGTGGCAAGGTACTTACTCAAGCACTTTACAGAACTTGTCGGAGGTTGCACAATGAAGAGCCAAGAAAGAAAGTGCAAGGCTATTCTATGAGACATTGGTATGATCTATGAATCTCTATGTACCTTTTGCATAGGGAGAAAACATTTGCTCTTGTGTATTCTTTTATATTCCTATCACACTTGCAGTGTATCTTTGAAACGTATAAGTTTAGTTGGATGTTGTTTAAGCTATTCTGTAGTATTTTGACTTTCGATACGATGCTTATGCATGTTCATGGACTAACTACTACTTAGTTATTTCAATATTGTCAAGTAGAAACACATCCAGCACCTACTGCAAAGTTTTGAGTGTCTTGACAAATGGAATATAAATGCAAAACATAAGCTATGAGCACAAGTACACAACTACAATATAAACACAAAACATGAATAATCTTAATATTAGTTATCAGTTCTATAATTTAATGTTGTGATACTGTGTGCAATTTTCTCTAATTCTATATTTGGTTAACTCTGTTTACTAACTTTCTTTGTTTGTGCTTCTGCCATTTTTTTTTATGCAGAAATATGATGCTGACCCAGCAGCAAAGGCAGTTGCTGCAACTGTCCTTGGCATCCAAGTTGGGTGTGGATGTCTATGATTCCATGTAGGAGATGAATCTTTAGTGGCAAGTATGAGAGAACTTTAGCAGCAAATATTTTTCTCTTGCGACGATTTGATTGTATCATCTTTTGCTATCTTTCAATGTAATTAGCTAGAATGTAGCAGCCATCAAGCTAGCTGGAATGTTTTCTATTTTGGTTTTATGGTATGAATGGATACATGAATGCTACCTCTTTTGGTACGTTAGATGGTTGAATTGGAGTATTTCAATGCCTAAATATTATTTTGTGCAAATATTTCAGGTAAAGAACCGAAAATAATCAAACAACAGTCAATTACATTATGTTGTATGAATACGCATATATCGTTAATCACACAACAAATCAATTTTAATCACACAACGGTACTTATAAAATTTCGTTGTCTATTAATACTCACACAACAGAAGAAATAGGTATCAGTTGTCCAATGTTAAATCACACAACGGTCCCTATAAAATTTTGTTGTCTCATTAGTACTCACACAACAGATGTCATATTTTTCTGTTGTATGATAAGTTAACCAACGACAGCATGGTATTACTTTCGTTGTCTGAGTGTCATTTTTCTGTTGTGTGAGAAGTTAACCAACAACGGTCCCTACTTACTTCTGTTGTCTGACCAGCATCAAAACAACAATTGAATGCGCCGCATCCAATTTCTGGCATTGACATCTGCAGAATCGGTGCAACGGTTATAACTGAAGCGTTGTGTCTATGATCTTCACATAACGGTGTTTCACCGTTGTGTGAGTGTGCTCATCACACAACAACGAGATAGACGACAGATATGGTCCAAATCACACAACAGATTTCCACCGTTGTGTGATGCAGTTTTTGTAGTAGTGTGAACTTTCTAAGGTTTGTAAGAAACGAGTTGGTGAGTGATCCGTGCACGAAAAAATAAAAATAAAAATAAAATAATGCAGACAACTACTCGAGACTCTCTCCATGGAGCATCCTTGTTATGTTTAGTACCGTACGAACATCTGTTCTGGGAGTTGCTGAGAAGAGTCTTGTTACATGAGTTCTAAGTGTCACAAAATAAAAGAGGTCTATGACTCAAATACATTACGTGCTTGGGAACAATGTTTCCTACTCCTTCTAAGGAGATTTATTGACCTTAGTTCACATGTTTAGTTCTCTTACTTCACTTCTTCTCTCTTTCACTAAACTTGTTTCTAAGCCCCATATCTTGGTTATACTCACTTTAATCACAGGTTTACTTCCTAAGGTCTAAATATGAGTACCAATTCATTTGTTGATAGAATACATCATGCTTGCTGCTCTGAACTATGTTCTTTTCACTACATGATTTGTGCTCTCTGTGCTTCAACTATGCTATATTTTCTCTTCTCATTATGACAAATCATTAATTGCTTGGATACTCTGCAGAAGAATATATTGTGTGCTATAATTGAAGATTGTGGCAATCCATGGTTCTCTCGATATCTATCATGGATTGCCATCTGTTTGAATTCCCTTTCCTTACTGGTTAAGCATAACGTGAGGGGGAGATTTTACTTGCATGCGTGATTCTCAGAATTATAACTTGTAATAAATTTTCTTCTCTTGGACGCTATCTCTGACCGATGCGTCTCTTGATTTTCCCTAACCTACTGGTTCGATATATATATATATATATATATATCTTTCGGATTTCACTCTGGATTGTCTTAGTGTGCAGATTCTCTCACTTCTTTTTCTCTCACCATGGTTCGCACAAAGATCACCCCTCGCCGCGGAGGCCATCAGCGCCTTCCTCCTCCGGAGGAGGGGCGCTAGGCCGCAGCCCGAGCCGGTGTTCACCATCCCGGCATGCAACGAGAACGAGGCAGGAGTCCTCCTCTTCGTACATCTCCTTCTAGTGCACCTTCTGTTGTTTCTCTTGAGAGTCTTCGCGATCTCATTCTGGTCACTGACTGGCGGATTGCAAGTCTCACCACCGACATGGATGACATGCAGTCTCTTCTTGTTCGCACCAATCACACTCTGACCAACCTCCTCCAGGAAGTCCGCAATATGCAGCGCCACCCTCTGGGGTTTGGCGCTCCTGGTCCTTCCATGCCTCCCCCGGAGCCCGATGCCCACGAGCAGGACAGCAGTGATACAATGGACAGTGAGGAATTTCAAGATAATGTGACCAGACTCATGGAGGAATTTGATGTGCCTTCCCATTCAAAGGGGGAGAAGTAAAAACTTTAACTTTACACATCTTTTTATTTTATGCATTTCAATTTTTCGTGAAAAATATTTATTTTGGTTTTGAATTTGTAAGTGCATAAGCACAAACTACTTGGGATGCTTATTTTTGGATGATTATTATTATTATGTGATAATTGCATTAGTTGCTTGGATTTGGAAAAGGATGGAAACTGATTCCTTAATCCAAGTAGCACTCTTTGTTTTAGTGATTAGTGTTTATCTGTGAAAACTAACATGCAGGACAAAAAGATGAAAAATCATGTGTTGAATGGGAATGCCCAAAGGGGGAGATTGTAAGTATATTGGGCAATTACCATTCAATACATGATTTCCCATTGTCACAAGGAAACCGGAGCTTCAAGGAAACAAAGAGGAAGATGCGATCAAGCAAAATTGATTCACTGATCTTGAGTTTAAAATATATTCATTCCAAATCTTGTTGCATAATTTAAATTGATTTACATGTCTATTAAATTGATTTGGTGCATTTTGCATTAAAGACTTTTTGTATGCATAACAAATAAATAGGAAACATTGATTTCAATTTTTGATATCTTTCTATCTTTAACTTATTTGATGTTTAAAAGAAAAGATTTGTTTGAGGGGGAGTTTTCCTCCTGTATAAAAGGTTTCGAAACAAAATACAAGTTTAGGGTTTTTGGTTTTCATGCATAAAAATTGTTCACTCATGAACCATTAGTTTTTCTTTGTTAAAACCATTTTCTAAAAACTCTCATTATTGGTTCCATGTCTCTCATGTGTGTGTTGTCTATTGTTTTCAGAAATCATTCTCAAAGATCAGTGAGACATTGAGAACAAGGAAGATCAGTTGTTTGATTAGAATTGATAGATTGATAATCAAGTAAATGTTAGATCAGTTGTAAACCAAGTTAGCATTTGTTGCTTAGTGAATGTGTTTGTTATGAACAACACAACTTGTATACTGTAAACTCATTTGATTCATATTGGATTGATCTTTCGTGTTGGCTACGTTAAAAGCCATGCAGTGAAGTTTCCTCAGTGGAGAGGTTTACACTGCGTCAGCAATTTCTGTGTCCTTCTTGATATATTAATTTCTTGATTAAGTTGTTCTATTGATTAATAGCACAATATCATTCTGTTTGGTATTTTCATTGGCTACATAAAACTAAAATTAATAGTGAAAATAAATGATATGAACAAGAAAGACATTTCATACAAAACCCAAATCGTCAAAGACATTACAGTTTGTGGTCGTCATCGATCTCAAGCTTCTTCTAGCAACCGGTGGTGGGGCTGGCGATGTTGAACTGCAAAACACAAAGGAAGAAAGTTACTTCAGGCAGAGGAGTAGATTTAGGCTGCCACCAAATAACTTCATCAAGGGCTAGTATTCTACTTGGTTTACAATTAGTTTACATAGTGTCTACAAGTACATAAATGGTAGATTCCCAAAAAGGTTAAATATCAAAACAACCATCAATTACAAAGTTAGTTAAACAAGATTAAAGTTAACATAACAGGAGTAGTACCAATTGCAACCAAAAAGAAAAATTCACAACAACGAGAAACACAGAGAGAAGGAGGGATAGAGATAGAGAGAATAGATACAGAATATCAAGTTCATTTTAAGGTGCACCATCAGAAACCAATATTACTTATATAGGAGTAGAAAAGGTAAACGTGACATTTGAAATTCCAAAACCAACTAGCTTAACCTAACCTTAATAATTATAGCCATATACGATCAATATACCTGCCAAGCTCAGCAATTTCACTAAACATTTTCCCTTTTCCATTCTCTGAAACCCTTTTTGCTGTGCTTAACAGAGATTAACATCCCGCACTGGACGATTCCGTGCCATTTCAGCTTAACCAAATAGACTAGACCAAAGTTTCTGAGCTACTGCACAGTGAATCTGATCAGAACTTTCACCCATCTTTCAGCACTTAGTGCACCAATTTGGAGATAAACAAGCACCTGGTATCTTTATTTGGGGCAAGTCACAAGTATTTTAGCATGGGCTATAATCATTGCCAAACTTAGATCTTGGGTGGAACTTCGGCTTTCCAAATCAAAGCTGTGTGGTTTAGAAGTTGGGATAGAAATATCTCACATGGGAACCTTAAATATGATTTGCAAGAAAAGAACGCAATAGATTCCAACTTACCATTATATCTGATAACATTCTCCAGTGTCCTAACAATGAAATTAATTGCTCTATCTCAGTCAAACAAATTCCTCGTAAACCCCCAACTCATTGCAAGCCCAACCCTTCAATCATATCAGTAACCTTGGAATCATGGTATCTAAACAAGCAGTACAATCTTGGAAATTGATCTTTTAGGACCAACTCCCCTGTGTTAGGATTGCGGCTCAATATCTAATTCCTTGTCTTTTTTGGATTCTTTACTTCTGAAGGCTTTGGGTAAGCAATTCTAGTGTATCTAGGATTTATGGAGTTTTTCCTTAGAAGTAAAGGTTTAGGATTGAAGATCCTATTGGGAGTTGGACTAATCGTGAGCCTATAAATAGTCATTCAGGGTTATTGGTTTGGTGTGTGCTTTCGGAGATTGGAAGACACCATTTAGAGAAGATGTGAGTTGAAAGAGACTCATTCTAACAGGTGCCATTGTGGGTTGAAAGAGACTCATTCTGGAGGGTGCCATTGAGACATTATTTAGAGAGATCCGTGTGTGGATCAATTGAGAGTTCTGATCATTTCAGAGGTTTTAGAGAGTTGCCAGCTTTGAGAGATAGGGTGTATTTGAGAATTCTCTATTGAGAATTTGGGTTGTGAGGAGAGAGGTTATTTGAGTGGAAGAACCAAAACGTTCTTCAAAAGTTTGTAATCTTCTTCTCGTTTAGTGGATCCACCATCATCATCACCCGGGGACGTAGGTCAACTGTTTGACCGAACCTCGTCAACAATCTTGTGTTTGCTTGCATAGTTTGTGATTACTGTCTTCATTCGGTTTCGGTCTTAGGCTAGGAAATTCGGAAGGTGACCCGAATTTCCTAACAAGTGGTATCAGAGCTCTTGGTTCAAGAGTGACCATGAAGACGTTGGAGAAATTTGGAAATCAAGATAGAGACAAGATGTGGAGTGCTATTGTTGTATGAGTTTCAAGCATATCAGATATTAATGTGGAAAGTTGAAGGCTAAGGAAAATTGAATGTCGCCATGTTTCTAGTTTTGAGAGAAATCTGATATTTCTTGGGACTTTGGATTTTGAAGACCACAAGATGATTGTGGGTTAAGGTAATGGAGCACTCGTTCTGATAAAAGTTAAGCAAGTAAAGGGTTTCTATCGTTGAGAAAGGAGCTTTGTTCGAGGTGGAACTAACTATTCCACTAAGAGTTTGGTTCAAGGTGGAAAGATTGGCAATCTTGGTTCCTATAGGCATTCAAGGAAGATGAGCTATAGTAAATGTGGAGGAACGAAATTTGCTTATGAGATGAAATTTCAAGAGCAACAAAAATTGCAGCAGTCCTTAAAGGGAGGCAGACCCATAAGGATCCTAACACAAGTTTGTGGTGGAGATATGCTAGCTCATGCATATTCCATAATCAGAGTGTCACCCACTTTGGAGGGTAGAGTTAATGAGGAAGTTGAGAAGCAAACTTGGTGTTCTAAGAGTGATGCGTCTAGAGAAGATTTCCATGGAGTTTATGGTGAGAGAATTGTTTCAGGGAGATGTTGCTCAAGATAAGTTGTGCAAACCATTAAAGATCGCTCCCATTAGGTTTGGCAACTTTGGTGAAGCCTTGGATTGCATGCAAGTGGCTGCACGGTGCATGTTTGGGGAAAAGAGTTGTTATCCAAGGGTCAAGTTGGAGTGGTTGTGAAACTTGGCAAACTAGTTTGGCTATTGAGCGCAAGAGGCGCATTGAGGTGTGGTGGTGATCGTGGTTCGTTAAGAAGACTCAAGGAAACTTGCGTTAAGTGAATGTTCAGAGATTTTGAGCCGAGGTGGAAATTGTTAGGATTGCGGCTCAATATCTAATTCCTTGTCTTTTTTGGATTCTTTACTTCTGAAGGCTTTGGGTAAGCAATTCTAGTGTATCTAGGATTTATAGAGTTTTTCCTTAGAAGTAAAGGTTTAGGATTGAAGATCCTATTGGGAGTTGGACTAATCGTGAGCCTATAAATAGTCATTCAGGGTTATTGGTTTGGTGTGTGCTTTCGGAGATTGGAAGACACCATTTAGAGAAGATGTGAGTTGAAAGAGACTCATTCTAAGAGGTGCCGTTGTGGGTTGAAAGAGACTCATTCTGGAGGGTGCCATTGAGACATTATTTAGAGAGATCCGTGTGTGGATCAATTGAGAGTTCTGATAATTTCAGAGATTTTAGAGAGTTGCAAGCTTTGAGAGATAGGGTGTATTTGGGAATTCTCTATTGAGAATTTGGGTTGTGAGGAGAGAGGTTATTTGAGTGGAAGAACCAAAACGTTCTTCAAAAGTTTGTAATCTTCTTCTCGTTTAGTGGATCCACCATCAATATCACCCGGGGACGTAGGTCAACTGTTTGACCGAACCTCGTTAACAATCTTGTGTTTGCTTGCATAGTTTGTGATTACTGTATTCATTCGGTTTCGGTCTTGGGCTAGAGAATTCGGAAGGTGACCCGAATTTCCTAACACCCTGCTCATTTGTCCTCCCAGAACCTCACCCTCCTTCCATTCCCAACTATCACCGTGCAGCACTATAAGAATCACCTATAACATTTGAAATATCCTTTCATGGGAATTTACTTGACTCTATCATAGCCATATTCGCACCCCACCCCTTTTGTTGAAACACAAAGTTTCTTTTTATCCATTTATGCCATATTGAATTTGATTAAAGTGGGAAACCATTTGGCTAACATGGCAATATTCCTGGCAGCCACATTAGCAACTTCTGGACCTTCATTCTTTGGGCTGAGAGACTAGAATCTTATTAAATGCCCTCCCCTGCCTCCTCTGCTCCATCATGAGGTCATCAATCCTTCTTGCAACCACTTCTGCGATTTAATACAAGGACATGTAATGCACTGGTAATCTCCAAAACTGCCTTGAATTAATGTCAAACAGTCCCCTGTCGAAAGAAAAGCTTTCTTCCAACTATCCCAGTGCTTTTCAACCTTTTCCACCACTGGATTCCAAAGGTCTGCAGCTCTACGATTACCTCTTAGACCTCAGTGATTCAAAGGCCAACCTCATAACCTGGGGAGTTGGCGAAACTTTCCAATTTTCTAACCTTTGTATTAATTCATTTTTAATTTTTTATTTTTTAGCCGAGACACTGTACTGAAGCAATCCGGAATTTCTAGCAAATTCTGCCATTTTGTTTCATCTCCAGAAAGAAAGAAACCGTATCATCTGGAAATTGAAAGTGAGAAACTTCTACCCCCTCTCTCCCCACCTCTCAGACAAACATAAGCAATGATTGCAGGACGCAACGAGTTCAAAATACATAAATCCCATCCCTCATTGGCCCTGTCATTTTCAAGGTGTAGTTTTAGGCTGCCACCAAATAACTTCATCAAGGGTAGTCTAGTGCTCTACTTGGTTTAGGATTAGTTTACAAAGTGTCTATAAGTACATAAATGTAAGATTGTGAAAGAGGTTAAATATCAAAACAACCATCAATTACAAAGTTAGTTAAACAAGATTGAAGTTAACATAAACATGATAATTTCTCAACCAACAAGAACAAATATAACTTGAAACAGAAATTGATGTAACAGAGAGAAAGTGGGAACCTGAGTAAAGCTGAGAAGAGCTTGGTCAAAGTCACCGCGGGCCTGAAAGTCCCTCCCTCTCTCCAACAAGTCCAAGGCTTCAGATATTCTCCGGGAAATGGCAGCACTTGCGTCTCTCTCCGCATCACTGATTGGGTTGAAGGTTGTGACGACAGCAGAAGTGGACTCGATTGCATCAACAGCGCTGCTGTTACTTGGAAGCAGAAACGTAGCTAGAGGGAGCGACAGGAGGACCAACCGCCTAGTAAATAATGGGGTTCTCGAAGCGCCCATGTTGATTTTGGTGCCCAAATTTGGAATCCCCTGCTTTATATGTATTTTTTCTTTTTCTTTTAAAAAAAATTATAGGGTTTTACAATACTGAAAATAAATAATGATAATTAAACAGCATTGTAAAACCGGAACCAATAAGGTCGTGTATCGGCAGACATATGTCACAAATTTTTTTTTTTTGGTGGAATAAACACCATGGTTAACCCAATAAACCGGCACAAATTAGAAAACATATTTACAGAAATGAAACTAACACATATAGTAATAAAACAATCTGGTTCAATTTAATTCCGGAGAATATCCCACGACTCTAAGAAGGTTTGGCCTAAAACACATGCAACTCTTAACACTTAAGTTTAAAAAATTATCGGTTTCTCTCTAGGGCCGCCGCTTTAGGGTTTTCGAAGACAGTGTTATAGCTTTCATCAGACGGCGCGTCCATGGACGTGGTCGTCAAACGAGATCTGGTGTTGAGTGAGCACGGCTCTTTTGATCAGAGTGGTTTCGTTCTGGATCAATCAGGTCGGTGGCTGGTGGTTAGTGAGATCGAAGTTGCTGGGAGGTTGTGGCTTGATTTTTGTATGATTCAATCGCAGGTCGGAGGGGCGTTAGTGAACCCGATTGTCGTTGCTGGTTTGGGAGGGAAGAGGGTGGTGGGATCCTCGGTGGTCGTTTGACACCTGCTTGGAAGGGGCTGGTTTTTTTAGGATTAGGCTATCCTTGATTGGTGCTGTGGATATTATTCTCAGATTTGGTCTAGATAGATTAGCCGGAAAATCTTGTCTTTGGGGCAATCAGGTTGGAGGAGTGGTGGCAGTGGTGACCATCGGCAAGTGGGAGTTCGATGCAGGCTGGGGTGATCTGAGGCAGATTGTGGAGTTTCGATGCAGGCGGCGATCTATTGCAGACGGTGGTCTGTGGCAAACGGCGGCTCGATGCAGGCGAGGCTCCGATGCAGGCGGTGGCGTCTGCAGGTGGTGGCGACCCGAGGCAAGTGATGGCAAATTTGGGCTGGGCTTGATTGGTTGGCTGCGGCCTCATTGCTATTTGGACTTCGGCCTGAGCTCACTTTTGGGCCTTACCCAACTTGAGTTTTTAGTTCATTTTTTTATTTTTTTATGTTGGTTAGTGTACCTACATGTACGTTTGCAAGCATAATTAGTTATAATAAGTCACGCTCATTGTACCGCCAGAGGTACCGAATCTCACCAAATGGGTGACCTGCGGAGACACAGCCAGGCGGGCTACCGCCCGAGCCCGGGATGGCCCCCAAATCACAGTAACGCGCCGCCACGCACCGCGCCAAGTTAGCATCAGAAGCTCTAGACGCTGGGTATGGAAGCACATCAGTCCCACATCGAAAACAAGAAGAAGATCAACTTTCTCCTCACCTATAAAAGGTTCTCTTCTCTCTCCTCATTAATTACGCATTTACTACTCATTTATTGTTATGCTGCCTACATACATGGACTGACTTAGGCATCGGAGAAGTGAAGACCGCCCAACGCGGTCTCCCTCTGACGCCCTGTCTCTCGTGTGACAGCTAGCGAAGGCCATCAAATCCTCAGCACTACTAGAATAATGTCATTAGACATCACCACTATTAAATCGGTCAGGATTGCACCTGATGTTAAAAAACATATTAACATCAGTTTGTGAAGAAACCGATTTCTATGGTTATAATAGACATCAGTCACCAAATAAAACGATGAGAAAAGTTTTGTTCAAAAAATTTAAAAAAATGCGGAGGGACTAAGTTTTAAAGTTTGAGAACGCGCGGGGACTAATAATTTCATTTCCCCCCACACTTGTATTTTTTTCCGCTCTCTCTAAAACTTTCGAACCCTACCTCCAGCAGCTCACCTTGTCGACCTCGTCATTCACTAAAACTTTCGAACCCTGCCTCCTTCTTCAGCAGCTCACCTCGTCGACCTCACCTTGTCGATCTCATCATTCTCCAAGCCGCCTCCGACCTGACCCCGAGTCCCCGACGTCAGTCTCTGACCCCGTGTTCCCCTGCCTCGCTCTCTGACCCGAGTCCCCGATCTCATTCTGCAGACCTCTAGACCTCGAGCTTGATCTATCATCATCTGCACTCCCAGTCCGATCTATCGATCTGGTTGCCTCTTTCTCTCTGCTTTTCTCTCTCCCTCTCTCTCTCATTAAGACCGGAAGTATTTCTAAGATACCAAATGCCGCCGGCGACGGAGGAACCTAACACGACGGCGTCCTCAACGACGACGACGATGAACGACGAGATTTATGAGTTCTCGGCCCCGTGCTTCTTCGATTTCATCAAGGACGAGACCGACGATGACAAGATCAAGGCCGAGCTCTGGTTCGACTCCGCCACAACGTACGCCCCTTCCCGTATGATTCCCTATCCCTATACCTCTTCTCTTCTCTCTATCTCTTTTTCTCAGATCTGTTTATGTTCGATTACCTCTATTGGAGTTGTTAGGGTTTCAATTGCTTTGTTTGCGATCTAGTTTTCTATGATTCACACTGTTTCTTGAAATTTACAACTACGATTTGTATGTGGATGCTTGCTCTGTATCTGTGTCTTTGTTTGAGAGCAGAAAATTAGTTAGGTTGTGCTTATTAGGTTCTGGAAATTTAATTTTGTGGTTTCTTTTGACTGAATCGTGAACTCATTCAATCAAGCGTTTAGGAATTGTTGAAAGCAAGAGTTCATTGTTACAGTTTCAATCTTTCACGAAATTTGACTACTTGATATGAACAAGTGAGAGTAAGGTAGGTGGATGTGTAAGTATGCATAAGAATTTAGGGGTTTTCCATTTTGATTTCAGATTCTTGAAGGCTTGAAGGCTGGGTTCGATTTCAGATTTCTGGGTAAGTTTCTTGGTTACTCACTTTACATACAAACTTGAGGGTTCGATTTCGGATTTGGATTTCTGGGTAAGGCTGGGTTCAGTGACTTCATTCAATACTTCCAGTCTTCCATTTCTGGGTTCGATTTCAGTTTTTCCAGTTTTGTTCATACTTCATAGTTGTTATTTGTTAATTTGTTATTACTATCTCATCTCTCTATGTGTGTAGTTACTTATATGATCATGACTCTCGCACCTCCATCGTTATGCTCCATTGTTGATTGTGTATTTACAGAATGGTAGAATCAGTTCGTTGGATTTTCACAAGGCTTCGAGTTATGTAGTGACTGCTAGAGATGATGAGTCGATTCGTTTGTATGATGTGTCCACTGCAACGTAAGGCACAAGCCCTTTCCTTGTTGATTTGAAACATGTGGACTTGTTTAGGGTTTACTCTTTTTGTTTGTTTTTGACAGGTGCTTGAAGACCATTAACAGCAAAAAATATGGGGTTGATTTGGTCTGCTTTACTTCCCATCCTACCACGGTTATATACTCGTCGAAAAATGGCTGGGATGGTATGCTTGCATTTGGGATTTCACTCTGTTAGCTGTGTGGTTTATTCGAAATTTAGATGCACTTATTTACATGTTCAATTCTTTCAGAATCGCTGAGGCTTCTCTCATTGAATGACAACAAGTACTTGCGCTATTTCAAAGGACATCATGACAGGTGTGGATTATGAACCTGATTGCTATGTGTTTTAATTAAGTGAGTGCTTGCGCTAATCATGTTTTGTAATTGCAAAATGTGTTTTTGTGTTTGTTTTTTTAGGGTTGTCTCACTTAGCTTGTGCTCCCGCAAAGAGTGCTTCATTTCTGGTTCTCTTGATCGGACAGTTCTGCTTTGGGATCAACGAGCCGAGAAGTGCCAGGTAGATGCTTGGGATTTGGATATTGGTGAAACTGTGCAAGTTTCTTATATCATGTTGCTGCTTCGAAAGATTTCTAATTTGTATTCATATGATAGGATCTTTTATCACATCATTGTTTTATCATATTAGGATCTTTTGCTTTAACAAATGTTGATGGACCTACTGTATGGATAAATGAGTTGTACACCTTTGTAAAATTAACCTATACATTGAAACATGGACACAGTTCATGCACTGCAGGTAGAGATTGGGGAACTTAAAGGAAGGTTGACGGAGGTTATTAGCAACTGTGATGCAGTGTGCAAGAGAATATCCGCAGAAGGACCAGATCTGTCAAGCCATTAGTTATCTGCACCGCACACCAAGAACACCAATCTTGATTGAGTATTGTGCTGTGATGTGCAGGATTGTCAGGTGTAATGGGGGTTGCTTATATTCAAGAAGTTGGGAAAGCCAACCTCTTTTTTGAGTTAGGCTAGCTTTTAATTAACATTTTTGTAGCAATTATGAACAAACATGAATACTAATTGCTAGGCTAGCCTTGTAGTAGGTGAATTGGGGTTTTATTTTGCCCATTTTGTAAATTGTTAAGGATGATGATTTTAGATATAATAGCCCAATATTTCAAATCACTCTTGTCAACTATCGAAATTTCAATTTATAACAGCAGCTATATATTTTGTGGACATCATCCTCTTTATAGAATGTGATGTCTAGATATAAAGTTGAAATCAGTTTTAACCATAAAAACTGATGTCTAGTAATACAGATACATCAGTTCCAAAATGAAAATCGATGTTACTGAAATATACAGACATCGATTTTTTGTCGAAAACGATATGTTACTGAGTACCAGACATCAGTTTCAAAATGGAAATCGATGTTACTAAAATATACAGACATCGATTTTTTGTCGAAAACGATATGTTACAGAGTACCAGACATCAGTTCCAAAATGGGAACCGATGTCTGTAACAGTACCAGACATCAGTTCCAAAATGGGAACCGATGTCTGTAACAGTACCAGACATCAGTTCCAAAATGGGAACTGATGTCTGTAACAGTATCAGTCATCGGTTCTTAAATCAATAACGATGTTAAAACGCAAACTTGTGTTGTGTAATCTATATTTCTTTAAGCTTGAAATACAATAAAATGTGGGTTTAACAATAGTAAAGCATGCAAGTTTGTTATCATTTAAACCTCTTTACATCGGTTTATAATAAGGAACCGATGTCTACCCGAATATTAGACATCGGCTAAAAACCGATGTCTGCATTTTCCGGATCTTTCTCATCACCCACAAAGACATCGGTTGGGTTTTTGTTTCTCATCGGTTTTTGACCGATGTCTGGGGCTATAATTCTAGTAGTGCAGAGTAACGGTCCTCCCACCGGACCAGCGTTAAAAGAAAGATCGGCCACCGCCGGACTTTGAGCATTAACACTGGCGCCGTCTGTGGGAACCCTTGAAGAAAAGGTCATTCTGCCACAATCACCATGGCTAACGATAGCGGGGGAAACGCTGAAGAGCAGGCAGACCAGTCAGCCATTCCCCAACGCACCCACCCAACGGTAAACGTCAACCGCACACTATTCACCACCTCGGTAAACCCCAGCGGTGAGACAAACCCAAGTAGCAACCGCCCACCAGGCCAAGACCTCGCCTCTCTATATGAGCTGGCATTGGCGGATCTTCACAAAGCAAACAGAGAACGTGAACAAGAACGAAAAGAAAAGGCCGAGGCCCAAAAGCAGGTGGCCACGCTTGTGTCATGGTTTGACGAGCTAAAGAGAACGCTGGAAGCAACCGCCAACTCGGCGCGAAGTGAGCATTCACGGAGCACCAGGCACAGCCGACCTGGTACCGGAGCATTGATACCAGCACCAGTCGTACACATGCAGGTCCCGCTGCGCCCACTAGAGCTAGCGAGAATCGGACCGCCCCATGTGCCCCAGCCAATGTTGGAACATGAGGCAGAGTCATCACTGCACTCCCACCAGTCGAGGCCTAGGGCAAGAACCGAGGGCAACCCACCCGCTTCCAGGCTGGGATCAGTTCAGCGGGATACCCGGCTAGGTCCCGCCGGCGATGCAACCGCTCAGATACTGGAAAGGATGCAGTAGTTGGAGCAAAGATTGATCCGAGCGGAGTCAGGCACCCCGGCGCCAATTTCAAATCTACTTTTTGCGTCCAGGCCAGGACCATTCACTACTGCGATTTTGCAGGCTGTCAGACCGGCATACGCAAAGACTCCAAAAATGTCACATTACAGCGGTAAGACTGATCCTTTTGTCCACATGGACACCTTTAAGAAGGTCACCAACAACAAAGGATTCGGTGATGCCACCCTGTGCCACTTATTCAGCGAAACGCTGGACAATGAGGCAATGAATTGGTTCTTCAAGTGCCCGCCAGGATCCATCGACTCATTTCAGGCATTGTCACACGCTTTCCTTTCTCGGTTCATCCTACTATCCGCTGGACACCACATTACATGCCAACTGTTCAACGTCAGGCAGGGTACGGAAGAAACACTGAAAGCGTTCGTCACAAGGTGGCAAGCGGCGACATCTTAATGTCGTGATCTTGATAAAACAATGGCTTCAGCGGCTTTTAAGCAGGGACTCCTCAAAGGGCCATTCTTTTATCACCTCAACTACAATCACCCAAATGCGGTATACGACCACCTCATGAGTGAGGCAGTCATTCATGCCCAAGTAGAATTCATCACATATGGAGAAACCCCACCGCCACCAGCAGCACTAGCAAAGTCGACACAACCCTCCTCAGTCAGCAGGGGACTGCTAACAAAACCTCCAACACACCGCCAACTGACAAAAAGAGGGAATGGCAGCAGGGCCAGTACCAAAACAAGCGACAGAAGGACCAGCACTACAAGGGAAACAGCCCATCCCATGGTGACAACCGCAACAAACATACGGAGTCTTCCCAGCGGTATGCAGTATTCACAGTCCTCACGGCCTCATATGAAAAAATATACAATCAGTGCAAGGATCAGATCCCACCGCCGCCCCCGGGAAGATACCCAAAAACAGGAAAGCCAAGAAACACAGCCAGGTGGTGCAAATACCACGGGGACAGCGGTCACAATACCAACAGCTGCACCGCTCTCAAAACGGCCATTGAGACCTTGTACCGTGATGGCAAGATGGAGCAATTCAAGGTGCGCCAACCACCACTTGTGATCGCTGATATTGAACCCTTGGGCCACATCAACATCATTGAAGGGGGTGCTCCAATCACCAACATGTCCCATAGGGCTAGAAAGCGTTATGCACGGGCTAATCACCCAAAGGAAGTCTGCAACATCCGCTACGAAAGATCCACCAAACTCCCAAAGTCTGGTTGGGAGCCTATTACCTTCTCAGAGGAGGAGGAACGCGGAGTACATCTGCCCCATGACAATCCTTTCTTGATCGACGCCATCCTCGACAAAATGTCAGTGGGAAGAATCCTGGTTGATAGCGGATCCGCTGTCAACGTTATATTCAGTGGTTGTTACAACGACCTTAAGCGGAACAGAAAACTACTCCAAGATCATGAACCACTACTCAGCTTCTCCGGTGACGTCACGCGACCGCTGGGTTCTGACAATATGCGGCTAGTTATCGGTACTAGTCCATGTATGGCTGAGATACATAGAGTTCATAATTGTCGATTGTTTTAGCTCATATAACGCCATCATTGGTCGGCCAGCGCTCAATAAACTCAAGTGCATCATCGTCGGATACATGCTGCTCATGAAATTCCCCACACCCAACGGCACAGGCTGTGTCAAGGGAAGTCAACAGTTGGCACGCAAGTGTTATTCAACTACTATAGCACAATCAACCAGCCGCCATGAGATCCTAGCGGTAGACAGTCAGGCACCGTCACCAAATATTTTTGAGGACCCCAGGGACGACGAAAAGAGGTACGTGAGGAAGGAGCCGGTCAACCCGGAAACATCATTAAGGGTCGTCAGCATCTCTGATGAGCACCCTGAGCGGACAGTCCGCATAAGCGCTCAATTAGACCCAGAGCTGGCGGCAGAGCTCACTCAGTTCCTACGTGACAACGCTACGGTCTTTGCCTGGTCATATGCAGACATGTCAGGTATCTCCCCTGAAATCATCACACACAAGTTGAGCATCAAACCATCCTTCTACCCTATCAAGCAGAAGCGCAGAGCCTTCGACGAAGAGAAGTACCGCGCTATAGGAGAAGAGGTTGCCAAGCTGTAGGGCATTGGGTTCATCTGTCAGGTCATCTATCCCAGTGGATTTCCAACCTGGTTATGGTCCAAAAGGCTAGCGGCAGGTGGAGGATGTGCGTCGACTTCAAAAATATTAACAAGGCATGCCCAAAAGATAGTTTCTCACTGCCCCGCATCGATCAACTAGTTGATGCAACCGCTGGACACGAACTCCTCAGCATGATGGATGCTTCCTCCTGCTATAATCAGATCAGGATGCATCCCGACGACCAGGAGTGCACCACCTTCACCACCGACAAAGGCCTGTATTGTTACAATGTGATGCCTTTCGGTTCGAAGAACGCAGGGGCAACTTATCAGCGACTGATTAACGCCATGTTCGCGGAGCATCTGGGCAAGATAATCGAGGTTTACGTAGACGACATGTTGGTCAAAAGTACAAGGGCCAGCGGACATGTGGCAAACCTAAAAATCATAATAACCATCCTCTTGGCCTACAGTATGCGCCCCAACCCAGAAAAATGTTTCTTTGGCATCACCGCCAGCAAATTTCTGGGGTATATTATCAGTGAACGGGGCATCGAGGCCAACCCTGACAAGGTGCAAGCCATCCTCGACTTGAAGGACCCAGAATGGAAGGTGCACGTCCAATGCCTCCAGGGAAAGCTAACCGCCCTGTCTCGATTCATCTCCAGACTGACCGACAGGTGTGCCCCATTTTTCAAAGTCCTTAAAACAACCCACAAGAAAGTCATCGATTCGAACCCAGAGTGCCAGGCGGCGTTCTAGGGCCTGAAGGAGTACCTGGCGGCAGTTCCACTACTTTCCATTCCTGTGCAAGGCGAGACACTATACATATACC
Source organism: Rosa lucieae (assembly GCA_024704745.1). Lineage (NCBI taxonomy): Eukaryota > Viridiplantae > Streptophyta > Magnoliopsida > Rosales > Rosaceae > Rosa > Rosa lucieae. The sequence continues at coordinate 71,939 of JANPXK010000984.1, forward strand.
TAGCGGTTTCACAATCAGTGGTAAGCTGCACCATCGTTCGGCAGGAGAACCAGGACGAACTCCCAGTATTCTATGCCAGCCAAGGTATGAACGGAGCTGAAACCAGGTACCCTCCCTTGGAACAACTCGCTCTCGCACTAATCGTTGCCATCAGACGCCCCCGCTAGTACTTCCAGGCCCACACAATATATGTGTTAACCAATCAACCGCTGAGACAAGTAATGCAGAACCCTGAACATTCGGGGCGCCTCAGCAAATGGGCCATTGAGCTCAGCGAATTTGACATCGATTACAAACCAAGAACCGCCATGAAGGGCCAAGCGGTGGCAGACTTTTCGCTGAGCTCACCGAATGACAACCCGAATCTAAGGTCGGAGCACAACCAGGAATGGAGATGGTGGTATCTGAGGAACAATCTCCCAGGCAGTCAGACTGGAACCTACACGTGGACGGTTCCGCTAGGGGCAAGGCCAGCGGTGCCGGAATCATCTTAACAGGACCAGGGGGACTCAGCGTCGAGTACGCGTTGAAATTCAACTTCAAAGCTTCTAACAACATGGCGAAATATGAAGCACTCATTGCCGGCCTACTCCTCGCCATTGATTCAGGGGCTGACAGCGTTAACATCTTCAGCGACTCTCAGTTGGTCGTTAACCAGGTCAACGACAGTTTTCAGGCTAAGGACCAGCAATTAGTGGCATACTTAGGGTACGTCGAGACACTGCTAAAAAAATTCAAGTTCCACACCATCACACAGATCCCCAGGGAAAAGAACGCCAAGGCTGATTCACTGGCAAGACTGGCAACCGTCCAGCCACACCAAGGTCCAGCGGACACAAGGGTAGAGTGTTTGGACAAGCCAAGTATCACAAAAACCATGGCGGAGATCTTCAACATTGAGGCCAATCCTAGCTGGATGGACGAAATTATTCAGTACAAGCGCAACAGGACATTGCCAGAGGACAAGATCAAAGCGCGACAGCTCTAGCGGAGAGCAACCCGCTACAACATCCAGAACGGAAAACTCTACCGCCAGGGATTCACTCACCCCAACCTCTGCTGCCTAACCCCAGAGGAGGGAAAGGTCGTGCTGGCAACAATACATGGCAGAGAATGCGGAAATCATTCAGGCATCAGATCCTTAGCTAATCGCACAATGCGACAAGGCTACTTTTAGCCTACGCTTGGTGATGACGCCCGGCGGATATCAAAATCTTGTCACAAGTGCCAACAATATGTTGATCTTCCACATGCCCCGGCGGAACCTCTGTCGGTTATCATCGGTCCCTGGATTCACTCAACGTGGGGCCTAGACTTGATGGAAAAATTCCAAACCGCAAAGGGCCAGTTCAAATACATCATCGTCGCTATCGACTACAACAACAAATGGATAGAGGCGGAGCCCCTGACGGCAATAACTACTGCCAAAGTAATTTAATCCCTCTGGAAGAACATATACTATCGCTACAGTGTTCCGCATACAATCATCACAGACAACGGCACACAGTTCAATAACAAGGAACTCATCTCTTTCACAGCCAACCTGGGCACCAAGATGCGTTTTGTATCAGTCGCCCACCCCCAAACCAAAGGCCAGGTCGAAGCGGCAAACAAGATAATCAAGAAGCTGTTACAGAAGAAGCTCGATAAGGCCAAGGGTTTGTGGACGGAGAAGATCCCGAAAGTTCTATGGGCTATCAGAACAACCCCAACTTCCGCCACAGGTGAAACCCCCTTCTGTATGATGTTCGAAACTGAGGTTGTCCTACCTATCAAGGTAACCCAACCAACCGCTAGGGTCGAAGGCTACTGCCCCGAGACCAACAGCGACGGCGTCAACCTCGACAGGGATCTCCTAGAGGAAAAACGAGATGCAGCCAATTTGCACAATCTCCAGAACAAGCAGCGGGTATTGCGTTTCTACAACGCCAGGGTCAAAGCCCGCAACCTCCAACTGGGGGACTGGGTAATGAAGGAAGTCATACCACCACCACCAAAACTCCGCCTAACTTAGGAAGGTCCATACAAAATTGTAGAAGTCGTTAGCCCAGGCACTTTCTACTTAATGGACAAGGATGGCGTCACAACGACCACCCTTGGAATACCGAACACCTTCAGTATTACTACAAATAGTCATGCCGCTACCCAAGAGCATCTTGACTTAGCTAAATTTTTGTTCAATATTTAGCTAAGGGAAGCTACCCAACGGGTACGACCCCGCTTTGGTAAACGTTGTTCAGGCAGCTATCAATGAAACGAGGAATTATTCAAACCATTGTGTTCCCAAGTCAAGCACTAGGGGCAGCTGGCAACGCCAGTCAGCGGACCACGTCCGCTACATTGTGCACTTGGACCAATTTTAATTCCTTTAATGTTTCATTCATTGGCAAAAGCAAAACTGTCAAAGCCTCTAGCGGTACACACATCATCACAAACAAAAAAAAAAAAAAAAAAAAAAAACCAGATAGGAGCCTAGGTTCCGAAATTTAATATATATCCCAAAAGAAAATTACATCAAATGTTTACGCCTCAACGGCTACAAAATTTTTCTACTCCTATTTCAGGGGTTGGCGGGGTTGGCTCCGCTACCTTCAGCATCTCCACCGGCGGCCTGCGGCAGATGTGAGCGGCTTGCTTGGTCGGACCCTCGGGCTGTGGGACTGGGGGTCTCTATTGTGCTATCCGCCCGGGTGTGTCCCGCCAGGAACCTAGCACGGGACACCTCGGACTGGGTAGGAGTCCGCTGAGAGTTGCCCTCCGGGAGTCCGCCACTATCTCCACTACCCGAGCAGGCACCTTCAACCTGACCAGGGGCGGTAGCAGGGGCAGTACTTGTTGTCGGTGGAGCTTCCTTTGCTGGTGGCACGACCGGCATCGACGCCTTCGCCCAATCGATGGCGCCCTTCTGTTGCAGCATTTCCACGTTGGCTAGGGCACCGGCCTTCGCCGCTTCTTAGTGCCTTCTTGTAGTTTGCTGACTTCTTGTACGACTCCAAGGCGGCGGCCGCAACCCGGCTCCCCTCAGCACTCAGGCGGGCAACTTCACCCTCCAGCCGTTTAACCTCGGCCTGTTTGGCGCCAGTCTCCCCCTGAAGGATTTCAACCTTCTTATCCTTGGCGGCCACCCGATCCCGCAACAGGGACATGTCTTGCTCCAACTTGGAGAACTGTTCGTTCCGCTCCAGGTCCCGCTCAATGGCAATGGCCAACTTGCTACTGGCGTCTGCCGCATCACAGTCGACCTTTGTCAAGCGTCGCTCGACATCAGCCAATCCTTCCTGGGCCTTCCCCAAATCCTTCTGCAGGCCCGCCACCTCCTCCCTGAGCTCCCGCTCAACCAGGGGCTGTTTTGACGCCGCTAAGAACATCTCGTGCAGCCAGACGGAGATGTGCCCAAATGCCGTGCTGAAGGGCGATTGGTTGACGGCCGTCGACCGTACGATCCCCTCCAGGCCGCCGAACCCCAACCACTCGCAGAGGTGATACAGGAACTCCCGGTCACCGTCATTTAGGAACTCGGCGTAAGCGGCAAATGAGTCCAAGTCGCTCGTACCAGCCGCATTAGCCACGTCAACAAGAGCCTCGGGTGGAGCCTGCTTTCCCTTCTTCGGCTGCTCGCGGGCCCTAGTTATCTCCACTTCCTCTTCTTCCCCGCCGGAGTCGGGTTGACGGTGTTTTAGCTAAAGCGCCCGCGTGCTTCCAGCGACGGCAGGCCTCGAACCCCTTGTCAGCGGCTCCAACCTCGCTATGGTGACACCCTCCGCTGGGCGCACTGCTTTCTTCTGCACCCCGCGCCGTATGGCCAGCACTCTCTCTTTCCGTGGCGCCGCCTCGCTCACCGTGCCAGTTCCCGCCTGAACAACAGGCAGCCCGTCACCACTAAGATGAGAGTGGTGCGCATTGGCAGCACCACTGGAACCTCGGACGGGCTCAGCGCCAGCGTCTCTGGGTCCACCACTGTCTTCTACGTCGCTAGACCGGAAGCGTACATGGCCTCCAAGAAGTTGTCGATCTCGGCACGGTCCATGGCTTTCGCGATGGCGTCACGGCTCGCTTTGTTCCCCGGCGGAGTTTCTACAAAAAAAAAAAAAAAACCAACAGCGGTCAGCATGGAACAATCTCTGTAAAGGTGCGATACAGCGGAGAGTACTTACCAACGGCACGAGTCAGTTGTTGATCCACCAACAACTCCCAGCCTGTAAGGAGACGAAAGTCCAGCAAGTTGCGATTCCGCCAGTAGCCTCTGATGCGTGCCACGCGGCACTCTTCCTCACAAGTCAGGTTGTACTGCAACCCCGCTGCACAAAAAGGTCATTGTCAGTGCAAAGAACAAGACTACTAAAAAAAAAAAAAAAAACCCCGCCAGACATGTTCGGCGGAGACCGACAAACAACCTCGGATAGGCTGAAACTCCGACTTAATCCTAAACGTCGGCTCCCCTTCGTTGGACCCCGCCTGGTACTCCCACCCCGTCGTGGCAACACAGAAGGTCCCCCCGCCAATACGACATTGAGTCCCTCAGGTTCTCGATCAGCTTGGGCGCTCCTTGGCGACAATTGAGGTTTACTTGCCCTCTGCAACCCTGGCGCTTCACATACACCAGTTCGTAGAAGTGTAGTACCTCCGCCACGGTCAGTCCTTTGCAACCGAACAACCGCCACAACGAGTTCAGCGCCAGCATCAACCGCCACATGTTGGGGCAGAGCTGCCCAAAGGCAATGCCAAACTCGCACACCAAGATCTGAAGGTTTGGCACCAGCGGGAAGGTCACTCCCTCGAGGAATATAGCCTCATACACGGCGGGGTGGCCCGCTGGCAAGATCAAGGCCTTCTCCTCCACCGTCGGCGGACGCAGCTTCACCACGCCGGGCAACCGGAACACCCGCTTCAGCCAGTTGATGGCAACAGTAGTCATCCTACCTCCCGCCTCATCAACGGGGGTGCCGTCCTCGAACACCCACGCCGACTCAGTATCCTCTCCCGCTACATCTCCCCCCCCCCAGCGGAACCGCTGGCTGCACTATTGCTTTCTAAGCGCTCTTCGTACATAGTGTGGGCAACAGCAGCCTCCCCCGCCCTAGAACTCTCTGGACGCGGTGCACGACCCATAACTACTTCCCACGGTATGGTCTGTAGCGGCTCAACCTCTAGCGGTTCTGGCAGTGAGGTTCCTGCACGGGCAGACGGACGCAACGAGTCAATAAAATTTCTATCCGCCGCGCTGAACGACACTTCAGATCCAGAATCCTCACTGCTCGAAATCTCTATGACGTCGGCCATCCCAAAACCCTAAAACCCAAATCAGTTAGCTCACACAAGATCTAACCTATACCTATATCAGTTAGTACCCAAGAACATCAAGAACAGTTACCTAGAAAATACCAAAACAAGAACAAGCACTCAAACCCATATTCGACCATCTAGCAAACCCCTAAAAGCCCCAACTCTGTCAAACACAGCAACCCATCCCCAAACCCACTCTCACACCCTCACAGCACGTCAACGAACAACATATCACAGAAATACCCAAAACCCAGAAACTCGCCATGACAGACATTCAATGAAACAGGGATACAGATTAGAGTACCAACCTCAACGATGGAGTCTCTGGTAGGAGTTTGAGCACACTTGTCTTCGAGGCCGGAGTTCGTCGGTTTCTCCACGTATGATGACTCAGCAATATCGCCTCAGCCTTCTTCTCCGATCACAGACGCAGAGAGCTTGAAGACGACGAGTATAGTTCAAAGTTTAGAGCAAAGTGTCAAAATTAGCCAACTTCCCCCCTTTTATGTCAACGTCAAACAGTTCTAGGTCGTTCGCTGAAAAACGACATCAAATATCAGCCGTCCACGTGTCTCACGACTCCAGTTACTCTCGTCTCCCTGCCATTAATGCTGAGTAATGATGGATTTTGTAACCGAGGCCCCGCTAGCAGAACTTCTCGTCACTTTCCAACTGATGGGGTCCGCTGGGCGAAACCAGGCCAGCGGGAGTTCTCCTTTAGCACCCTACGACTGTCGGAGTCTCAGCTGAGCGAATCCCCGTTAAGCAGAACTTCCACTCATCAACTTGCAACAGGCAGCCTCTGCTACACGCAACACTGCCGGCAGAGCTCCCTCCGTCTTGCAAACCCCGTACTTTGCTAAGCGCAACTCCGCTCAATAGTTACCGCATAACACGTCTACGCGACGCTGTTTCCTGCTACAACTAGCGGGGGGTATCCGCCAGAGGCGAATCCCGAGACTACGCCTCACTCTGACAACGACCGCCAAGCGGCGTTACGGTCAGATCATCCCTACGGGACACGGGGACTTGTCAACAGTCTACGACGACCCTGATCAGGTACGTTGACCCCCGTCACTTGGGTACTAAGATTGGGCTCGCTACCCAACACCCTCTGCTCCGCGCAGCTTCCCCTCAACAAACAATTTGCCGACCATCAAGAGGTCCGTCTTGGCTAGGGAGTGGGGGACTCCCTGGGGGGACCTAGCAGGGGCCCACCCGAAAGGGTATAAAGTGTTCGCTCAGTAAGTCCATGGTTAACAACGCACTGACGCTAATTATGCTTTTTGCAAGTCTAAGCGGAGAAAACGCTTCACACCGCCGATCAACTCCCCAACCAAGATTGCCCTCCTTGACTGAGGACTTGGGGGACTTGTTGTGATGCCCCGGAAATTCGTGACTATTTTTCGAGGATTTTCTGAAATTTAATTTAGTAATTATCGGATAGTTTCGTGGCTAGTGGATGGAGCTGAAGTGTTTCGGGCGAATAATTAATTTAAATGCGCATTTTTAGGGGGGTTAAGAAGTCGACTTTTTATACGTACGGAATTTTGGAAAACTTCCTTCACGAAAGTCGTAGAGCCCGTCGATACGAGTTAGTGCATACGCAGAACGTAAGAATCGGAGTTTGTACGAATTAGTTATCGCATTTAGAAGAATTTCCAAATTTAGTATATATATTTTTGGAAACCTTCCCTATTTAGGGTTTCCATTTCTGTCAGCCGTTTTCTCTCTTTTTCTCTCTCTCTCCTCCCGAAACAGACCTGAAAACAGAGCTTCCCTTCTCCGGCCATTTTCTCACAGCTCCGACCATCTTTTAAGGTGAAACCAAGCCCAGATCGACTCGTCTCCTTCCTGTGAGTCGACTGGTGGTCACCGTTTACCCTCTTGTGGCGGCTACGCGGCGGTGGAGCTCAAAATTGGTCCGAGCCCGAAAACGAACCAGCTGCGATTTCTCCAAGCTCCGGCCACCAAAACTCGAGGTTCTTCGCTTATTGAACTAGCCTCAACTTTCTGAACAAGCACCAAGAAGTACCGGACCTGAAGCGATCGATTTCACGCTCGTCGGAGCTCTCGCTGGTTTCTGGAAAATTTCCTGCCAAACCGGACTGTTGAGGTGTTTGACGGTTTGATTTGGCGGACGACTTTTGTTTCTTATTTTGAGCGGTTAAGAAGACGCAGCGGGATTAGAGCAGATAACCCTGCAGGTCAGAAGTATCAAGGTCGAGATCGAGCGGTGTAGGACATCGGTGTTAAGTACTTCACTTAACCTAGTTTGGTGTGTTGTAGATTCTTTCAGACTTAACGTTTTATCTTTGTTGGTATTAGAAATATTGGCTCGAGGGATAGTTTGCTATGAGGTTTGTATTATAGTTTGCGAGACGCAGGTTAAATAAAATTCAGGATGTTATTTGTGTTAGTTGTTATTCACGTCTCGGATTTGAATTTGTTATTAAAAATACAGGGCGTGACAGTTTGGTATCAGAGCGCAAGGTACATATTTGGTGATATGTTAATACCTTCCGAGTAATGGCCCGTCTACAGCGGATCCCCATTGTGTGCTCTTCGGTATTGACAATGTCATTGGGTATGTGGGAGTGTTAGGAGTTGCCTAGGACGTTAGGACGGTAGGGTTGTCTTCTAGGTCCATATTAGAATAAACTTAGTTTCCCTGAGTTGCAATCTTCGAGGAATGGGAACCACTGGATTTAACTCTATTTGAATTGGTGAGGATTGTTTCATGGAAATAAAGGTTCTTTGGTATGTTGAAATGTTTGGTTGAAGGCATGGTGTTGACCTATGCACGTATCTAATGTTGGTACAAGTATTTAACTGATGGTAGTTCTGCTTTCTTATGTTGGATTGGCAGATGTTTTGGATGGAATGTATGCCAATGGTTAGATATCTTGTTTTGCATGGAGATGTCTTAGTGAAATTTTTGGTAATTGGCTTTTGATATGTGTTTAAAGTGGTCCTGAGGTAGCTATGCAGACCTTGTGTGATTGAGTTCTTAGTATTTATTGAGAAGGGTGTGTAGTGATATAGCATGCAAAATAGTTGCTTTGGAAATTCATCGTAAAAGAGAGTTGTATTGTTGATTTGAGTTGAAAGACAGGTTTCATTTTCAATTCTTGAAATGCTGGAGTTACATTATTGGGGAATTGATGCAGATACTGTTTGCTGAAAGGATTCTGAATACTTGTGTAGCATGTGTGCAGTGCTATAGTTACCAGACTTGTTATGGTGTAGTGTTATAGTTAGTAGACTTGTTGTGGTGTAGTGTACAAGGAAGAGGATAAGATCCATGAACTACGTAGGTACCACCAAGTGGATGGTAATGATTCTATTGTTGTGATAACAGGTAGGTTGCCTATATCCACTATTGATTTAGGTAGGTTGTACGTTGAGATAAGAGCATTCTTACTGGGGAATGAAAATTGGACGTGAGGATGATTTATTCGTACTTGTTGGCGTGGTACGTTTAAATTTCGGGACGAAATTTCTTTAAGTGGGGTAGACTGTGATGCCCCGGAAATTCGTGACTATTTTCTGAGGATTTTCTGAAATTTAATTTAGTAATTATCGGATAGTTTCGTGGCTAGTGGATGGAGCTGAAGTGTTTCAGGCGAATAATTAATTTAAATGCGCATTTTTAGGGGGGTTACGAAGTCGACTTTTTATACGTACGGAATTTTGGAAAACTTCCTTCACGAAAGTCGTAGAGCCCGTCGGTGTTAAGTACTTCACTTAACCTAGTTTGGTGTGTTGTAGATTCTTTCAGACTTAACGTTTTATCTTTGTTGGTATTAGAAATATTGGCTCGAGGGATAGTTTGCTATGAGGTTTGTATTATAGTTTGCGAGACGCAGGTTAAATAAAATTCAGGATGTTATTTGTGTTAGTTGTTATTCACGTCTCGGATTTGAATTTGTTATTAAAAATACGGGGCGTGACACTTGTACCTACATGTACGTTTGCAAGCATAATTAGCTATAATGAGCCACGCTCATTGTACCGCCAGAGGTACCGAATCTCACCAAGTGGGTGACCTGCGGAGACACAGCCAGGCGGGCTACCGCCAGAGCCCTGGATAGCCCTCAGATCATAGCTAATGCGCAGTGCCAAGTTAGCATCAGAAGCTCCAGACACTGGGTATCGAAGCACATCAGTCCCACATTGAAAACAAGAAGAAGATCAACCTTCTCCTCACCTATAAAAGGTTCTTTCCTCTCTTCTCATTAATTACGCATTTACTACTCATTTATTGTTATGCTGCCTACAAGAATGGACTGACTTAGGCATCGGAGAAGTGAAGACCGCCCAACGCGGTCTCCCTCTGACGCCCTGTCTCTCGTGTGATAGCTAGCGGAGGCCATCAAATCCTCAGAGTAACGGTCCGCCCACCGGACCCGCGTTAAAAGAAAGATCAGCCACCGCTGGACTTTGAGCATTAACAGTTAGTTATGTTGCGCTTTATGCGAGAAATAAATCCCTACGTCAGTGATGTAAGGCGAGTTGGGCTTTTTGCATGTGTATACACTCGATGTGCCTTGTCTGCTCTGGGTAGGCGGCGAGTTCTTTGCTTCGTCAAATGGTCGCTACCTCCTAGTGGCAAGTTGACACTAAGTGTCATCGGATTTATTTCCTAGCGGTAACATAATAGGAAAGCTGTGCTATTGGTAATTATGCTATGTTGTTATCATGTTACAGATCGAGTTATCTTTTCATTATGTCACTGCTATGTTAAAGTAAATAGAGTCGCCATGAGCCCTTTTTGCTAGTTGGTGCATAGTTGAATACATTTTTTCAGTAGAGACTTCTAATATCATTTCAGATTGTTCTCTAAATGCTTATTATGTTCAAGGGTTTAGGCTCAATGTCCCCCCCTGTATTCGACAGTTTCATTAACCAAGGCTTGAGAGCAGCTGGACCAGCCATTTATTTAAAAAAAAAATAATTGGCCTAAGAAGACCCAAGTAGGCCAACTAGCCAAAACCCAATCAAGACCAACCTATTCGTTGTTAGAACTGCTAGTGCCAATCCCCACACAACAACTGCTCGTACTCTAGAAAGCAGTCCTTCAATCACGTTTATAAAGGAACCACCACAAGCCTTCTCCCACGCTTCCATCAGCACAGTCACCACCCTCGATGGAATATCGCTATTGTGTTGCTCCATCATATACATGACCATCCAACCTTTTAGGCACTTAATTGTGATGCAATTAGAATGTTCATAAAATCAAGTAATCAAACGAAATAAATCATGAATTACTTGTAGACTATTAAGTCATAAAAGAGGGTATCAAAACACCCTCTATGATCCGTGGCAACATGGCAACCCACTTTCCCATAAGCCCGGAGTCAGGCCCAAAATCCCAACCCCACACCCAAAGGAAACCATTACAGCCGAGATGGATCAACCATCATCTTCACCTTTGCCGACCCAAGCACAAATCTGGCGGTTTGCTATTCTAGTAAAGTATGTCGCAATACCATTAGCACAAGGATTCACTGAGATTTTGCAAAAGGACTGACGAAGAAAGAACATCACATTGTCCTAAGATCAATAAAACTATCGATGGTGAAGATGTGAAGCACTAGTTGTTCAATGGGGAAAACCGCTAAGATTGACAACGAGCGCCTTTGGGAAGTAACCGGTTAGGCTCAGATTATGCCGTTCGATTGGCTTTCGATCTAGGATCAACTTTTCCCACTAGGTAGATAAATTCTAACTCTAATTCTTGAATCTTAATATGGATAAACAATTCTTTTGCTAGACGTAGGGGGTGAGAAGGACCGCAATATGAATTTTTTTAATATACTTTTAATTGCTTGGTAAGAAAATTTATCACTAGTTTAAATGTTAAACACTTTTAATGGAGTGTAGTGTCACGCTCCGAATTTAGAATAAAGAAATTCAAATCCGAAACCCGATAACCTAACAAGCACAAGAAAACACATAAAAATTTCTTCATTAAAATTGAGCGCTAAAGCAATCCTAGCTCACCAACATCAATACGGACTCATTCTTTAGAGTCACATATTAATTACAAAGAGTTTACAAATAAAATTGAATGACAATTCAATAAGTAAACACACTCACTACACAGCGGAACAATAAAACTAACGTACACTTCAACGTCCAAGCTACATCAGCAACAAACCCTCAGCTTCGATAACTGTTACTCCGACCTGCACAAAAACCCCTACACCGTGGAATAGTACACCAGGTTGAAACAACAACCCCGTAAGCTTGTGAAGCTCGTATGAGTAAACCTAAATAACCACAAAAACGCATTTCTGACATGAGGACAACAATCAACACAATGATTAATTCCAACAACAAAATCCTTTTCTTGTCCTTTTTAAGGAACACACATGTCACACCTGTGACAAATCAAATCATACAAAAATGAAAACCGGTAATCCCTGCATAGAAAATTAGTTCAGGAGATCACCGAAAAGCATACGTTCCCAAAATCTCACAGTAACCCCTGCATAGCAATTTAGTTCAGGAGATCACCCACTCACTCTAAAGCCAAGAAATCACCCTTTTAATTCCATTTAAAATTACTCAACTCAAGAGTAATTAAAACAATCCAAAAACCAATTCCATATCAATAAGAAACACAAGTCCCTCAAATGGACAATAAAAGAAAGAACCCACACGAACTCTCTTTAAAAATGCGTATTCAAAGGCCTCATGTAACCCTCGTTTTACTCCCCTGAAATACAATTAAAAACGTGTATTCAAAGGCCTCATGTAACCCACATGTTACTCCCCTAAAATACAATGGCAGACAGACTAGAGATCTAACTGAATCGTAGCCTGTCACTTCAGCCAAGGTTCAAAGCTACGATAATAATTGCCTTTGTCACTACTTGTGACCCGGATCCGTATATCCGAAAACATTTAAAGTCCCACGTGACTCAAAACTTTACCAAACTCGACTACACATTCAACACAATTAATAAGCAACAGTTCAAAACGATATTCTGAATAAATCACAATTCACTCATATCATAATGTCACGCCATCCAATATATATATTCCACATAAATATATATATATATATATATATATACACACACGTAGTCATTCACGCATGAATGACCACTAATACCAGCTATAGTTCATATGTCTTAAAACTAAGAAATTCATTTTATACTTAAATTCATTTTTTACCTGTGAGCCGTAGCCCTATGAACCGTAGTCGATCGAGTTCATATTATTTCAAACAAATCTTTATTTTCGAAAACGATTTACAATTATCAATCAATTCCGACAATTAAATAACTCGGTTCGTAAAAGAACCATGTGAGATTTACTCACCTCTATATCCTGCTGTGTCTTCTCTAACAGCCAAGATAAATTTCTGGACGTACTATCAATCACAAAGTAAGTACAACCTCGATTCAGCACATGAATTAACAAAAACCATTTAATTTCGAAACTCCCGAAACACACTAAAATCCGAAAGTGACGCCAATCGAGGCGAAACTTTATTCAAGACCACCTGAGGTCTCTGGAATATTTATACGATCAATATATCAAAGTTACAAGTCGATCAGACGGCCAAATCCTCACGGATCGAAAATCGATTGAACCGAAAACCCTAAAACTTTGAAAATCCATAACTTGCTCATACGATTTCCAAAAATTACAAAAAAATATATCAAAATGATCGTATCGATGTGTAGATTAAAAAGAGGAACAGGAACCTGTTCCTGGGGTGGCCGGAAACCACCACCACAGTGGCAGCGACCCAAAGTCAAAATTTGGCAAAACTTCCAACTCAAAATTTCTTCATCTCAACTCCAATTACAACTTTCATAACTACACCAAAGTCAAATTATAAGCCAAATTGTCGAATTTTACCTCGATAGCTTTGAAACACGAAGAACCCTAGTTTTGCCAATCTTCAAAATTCGATCACCACAAGTTGAATCATTGCAAGCTACCTTGGGAGAAACCTTCTACATCCTCTGAGCTCCAAAAACCCCCAAGAATCACCGGCTATGGTGGCCGGAAACGTGAATTCTGACCAAGGTGATTTGTAGCGTCGCCGCCAAACTTCCCGGCCTTTCTGCGTCGTGCACCGGCCGACCCACGTCGTGAAACTTCACAGGGTTGTAGATGGGAGTGAGGCAAAGAGGTAGGGACAAGAATCTCGGCCTATGGTGGCTGGACAGCGGAGAACGAAGCCGGCAAAAGTGACTGGCAAAACTGGGGTCGGGAGAGAGGAGAGAGAAAGAGTTTCCGTTTTTGGAAACTTTCTGATTTTCTGATTAATTTTCGGATTTTTCCTATTTAACCAAAATGTAAATGTTTTCCAAATGCGATAACTTCTTCATACGAACTCCGATTGTTGCATTCTGCATATGCACGAACTCGTATCGACGTGCTCTACGACTTTCATGATGGAAGTTCTCACATAATCTAAACGTATAAAAAGTCAAACTTCGTAACCCCTTAAAACGTGTATTTTGAATAATTAATCGTCCGTAACAATTTCGCTCTATCTTCGAACCACGAAATCATACTAACGAACACTTTATTAATTCCAAGAAATTTCGAGAAATTAATAATGAATTTTCAGGGTATTACATGTAGCCAATGATATTTTTTTGCGTAAAGTCGTAACTAATGTGGATAATTCACTTTTATCGAATCAAATATTATGCAATAAAGTTATCACTTCTTGAACATAAAAAATATAAAAAAATAAAAAATCAAAATAAACTGCTTCTTAGCGTGGCACATCAACAGATATCGTCAAACCATTGGCTGAACAACTAGAAGCATCAATGTGGTCATTGCGAGGTCTTCCTGTAAATAAGAAAGCAGGTTGTTCAGGTTTAGGAAAACTGATGGTTTCACTCTTTAACATTAATGCAACCGATGTCATGGTTGGCCTTCTGTTTGCGTCTTCTTGAACACACAGTAACCCAATCTGAATGTATCTCAAGAACTCATTTGAACTACAAGAATCTTTCAGCAATGGATCCATTATCTCCAATACTTTCCCTTCATTCCATAATTGCCAAGCCTGCATACATCCATCCACTCTTAATCAGATATATTAATGTAGCAATTTTGTATAATCTAACTAGTAAAACATCTAGTAGAAACTTACATAACTGAGGAGCATTGGTGGATAATTTGTACGATGAAACCCTAAAAAGTTTTTTCTTCCAGTTATAATCTCTAGCAAGAGTATTCCGAAGCTGAAGATGTCAGACTTTATAGAATACAATCCCTCCATCACATATTCTGGAGCCATGTAGCCACTAATTCCAAATAGTCGCATCCACATATGAATTTCAAAGGTTATGCATGTATATAAATAGAGAAATTAAAAATCAAGATGCATCAAAATTATTATTGACTATAAAATAATTGGTACGTATTGAGTTAGAAATCGAGACTTACTAAGTACCGACAATTCTTTTGGTGCTTCCTTGAGTTTGATCATCAACTCCAAACATTCTTGCCATCCCAAAATCTGAAATTTTAGGATTCATATTGGCATCCAACAAGATATTGCTAGCTTTCAAATCACGATGTATGACTCTAAGCCTTGAATCCTCATGAAGATAGACAAGTCCTCCAGCGATCCCTCCTATAATCGCTTTACGTCTCGACCACTCTAGCTGTTCTCTTTTTTCAGATTCTACCCTCGCATTCACCAAAAATACATATGATCGAGTATATAATATGCATGTATGTTTTTTTTTTTTTTTTGAAAAAACATGTATGTATGTATGTGCGTGTCTGTGTTTGTTTAAGTGAGAAGCTACAAAATATGCATATAGTACTCTCCATAATTGAATTTTTGTTTACTCAAATCCACATACCAAAAAGAAAATGGTCAAGACTTTTGTTGGGTACATATTCATAGACAAGTATGGTCTCTTCTCCTTCCAAGCAAAATCCCAGAAGCCTGACAAGATTTCGATGTTGAAGCTTGGCAACCAATAGAACCTCATTCTTAAATTCTCGTACACCTTGTCCGGAACTTTTTGACAATCTCTTCACTGCTATTTCTTGTCCATTATCAAGGGTTCCCTGAAAAGCATATATATGGTACTGCTTAGTTTATCCAATCAATTCCTTTTCCATGCCCATCTTAAGCTTAGAAATATTAATTCTACATACATGATACATCTTGAACTAAATATCTGCTTCATTCTTTTTTCCAGCCTTGAAAATCCTGTAATTTTCTGGTCTACAAATATTGTAATGTAATTTGAAATTTTACTATTAAGGCCGCAAACAAGAAACAATTATATATCCTTAATTAGATTTCTAAGGAAGGAGAGAGGATTTAAACTCAATATTTTCATACCTTGAAAACTTCACCAAATCCACCTTCACCTAACTTGTTATCACTAGAAAACTTCTTTGTGGCTGCTACGATTGTTCCCAAGTCAAATTGAAAGGACTCAACCGTGGACGTTATATCATTTCCACCTAAGAAAAGAATGAATTTTTTTTTTTTTCAGAAGATTAGCTAAAAGAAACTAGAGTAGGGGAAAGAATGCTTCGGTTAGACGTTATATTTCATGCGAATTAAGCTTTATAATTTCCTCGTTTTATTATTTTTTGTTCTTGCAAGTACCTTTGTTCTTTTGTCGTTTTGCTCTTCTGAGTCTCTTGCCAAAATAGAATCCGGCCAGAACCACAACTAGCACACAAAGAGCAACAGGAGCAAGAATACTAACAATGACTTTGGATGAGAGTTTGCTTTTTCCTGTTTGTCATATGCAGACAAGCTTATTTATTGTATACTAAAGACTTATAAAATAAATATCAAATTTATTAATCATTCATTGATTCTATTAGAAACTTATCACTCTTAAGTGTAATATATCATATTCAATCAAAAAAAAAAAGTGTAATAAAATTGATGATTAATTAAAAAGAGTAATTTATATATATTAATTGTTGGCTGCACATTTTCTCACCTAAAGAGATAGTTCTTTTTCATCTTCCTAGCTAAATCCAAAGGTGGGATTGGTCAAATGGAGAACGTACAGTTGTGTATTTAAGTATAGTTTTACCTCCAATTGTTGGCAGTGCTGCCGGGGCTAGTGGAGGGGATACTATCAAGGGTGGCGGAGGAGGTAGAGCGTCTTCTACTGGCGCCTGTAATGTGTAAAAGAGTTCCAAATCGAACCTAACATAACAAGCTAGGAATAGGACGCGCCCCCCTGTTTTTCCTCTAACAGTAATCGGAAGTTCTGCTGCGGCTTTACTAAGACAGCTATTGCAATCCGCAGTGGACAGATCCTGCGTGCACTGTCCAAGGCTGTAGATTAGCTTTCCATTTGACTCTGTGATGTTCGATTCTTGGGTCGCAAACTTTTTTGTGGCGCTGGTAACCTTTTGTACCAACCCATACATATTACCTCCCAGTACAAAGTTAAAAGAGGGTACCGCATCTTCATCCTGCGTAACATTCTCCGTGTTCCACATAAACACCCGAGGAAAGTCCTCATCAATAGAAAAGAATGAATAGTTAGAGTAGCGTATCATGCAGTAGTCATACCATATAACAACTGTTTTCTCGATTGGGCATAGTATCACAACATCCGAGGTTGCAGCAGTTACGCAGTCACTACAAGATTCTTTGGACAGGTCACCGCGGCAGAGGAAGAGTCCGTAGACGGTCTCGTTTGAGATTTGGCCGCCAGCAGTGGCATTGTAAAAGCCATTGTCACAGGTGGCGTTAGAGACAAGAGTCGACAGCAGTTGATCGCGATGGGATTGGAAGGAGGAGTTTGCGGTGAAGGAGGTGGTGTTTGAGCAGAAATGGTAGCGGTAGTTATTATCATATGCTACAGTACTGCTCAAGCAGAGCGAGCTCAGCGTGGAAAGAATATAGAGGATCAATATTGGCGTATATTGCAAGTTAAAACAAGGCATGTTGATGTTAACTGAACTTCAATCCCTCCGACTATGTGTATATAGATATCATGTAGAACAATCGCATATATCATTAATAATGCAGGCTGCAGACGCGCTTTGACTAGTTGACTTGAGGTCTTCTGCACTGCAAAACACGCATGGAATTATAAAAAGTAGAAGCCACGAGTGTGGAAAATAATCAAAAGTGGAGTGTTTCATTTTAACTTTTTAAGGTCCAGTTCCGGGAAATTAGTTATCCCACCCAGCTAGTCAACTCAACGGTCAGTCGGCCACGAAAGGTCAAGTCATTGCTCTCACTTGTCATTACTAATCCAATTACGTAGAGGAAAAGGAGAACAGACGAACTGACCACGAAACTCTCTCGGTTATCTAGATAAAGGAATCATGTAAAAATCTTTCTGCATGCCTTTTTTTTTTGGAGTGTATTCTATGCACTATCAGTGCATGAGTACTTGCAATATGAATGAATATAATTTTTTTGATATTAAAATATATAAATGAGTAGATTAAATGAGTGACTGTTATTTGTTTAGAGATTAAAATAACTATCAGTACACTTGCACTATCGGTGCATACAATCCTCTCCACATTTTTTTTCGATTTATGTGTTTTGACTTTTGATTTCCCTCACAGTTAAACAATCAGTCGGATTTTTGCAAGAATGTTTCAAAAATGGATCCATCAACTCCAACCCGTTTCCTTCATCTGGACAAACTGTTGGCGGAGAATCCATCTGGACAAAGCTGCTGTATAAGAATCGATCTGTATTTATATAATTACGATCTTTCATCTATTTATATGACCACGATGTTTTTTTGAAATAAACTTCATTTATATAATTATTATACATCATATAAAATAAAATTTGCTTACAAGCAAAGAAAATGTAATACCCCGAAAAATCCAAATTAAATTCCGAGGAATTTTAGAAATGATTACGCTGACTTGGGAGCGAGTACAAAGCTTGGAGAAGTTGTGGAAATAGTTCGAACGATTTTATTTTCGAAAACGTACGTTATTTAGGGGCACGCGAAAATCGACTTTTTATATGTACGGAATTTGGGAAAACATCCTTCATGAAAGTTGTAGAGCTCGTCGATACGATGGCGTGCATATGCAGAACGCAAAAATTGGAGTTCGTATGAATTAGTTATGATTTTTTGAAAATATTTCCAATTTAGTATAAATCTTCCATTTTCGGAAATTTCCGAAAATATTTTCAGAAATTCCAAAAATGGAAAATTGGAGCAGCAGCCCTCCCCCGACCGGAAATCGCCTCCGATTTTCTTTAAGCCATATCTTCCTCCTCCGGCCACCAATCCTCACCAAACTTCTTCCATTGGCTTCGTATGGTTCTTGCGCACCTCTCTGTGGTGACCTTACACGGCGGCACTGCCTGTAACGGCGGCGTCAAGCTCGTTCCGATTTGAGTCAACGCCGGTTTTCTCCTAGCTCCGGCCACCAAAACTTCCTATCCTTAGCTCCATGAACTAGCCTCAACCTGCTGATAATTATACCAGAAGGATGGCACCTGGAGTAACCGGATTCACGTTCATCGGAGCTCGACCGGTTTTCGATCGAAAACCAAACCTTTTGATCAAGATATCTCGAGCTGTAGAGCTTCGTTTTGAGTGATTCTTGAACCAGAGAGTTCGCCTTGATGTTCTTAACAACTCTCCAGAAGGAATCGAGGCCTAAAATTGAAGTTTTTACTTCGGAATTCAAGCTCGCCGGATTCTGGAAATTTTCCGGCCACCGAAGATTTCGATCAAGATATCTCGAGCTGTAGAGCTTCGTTTTGAGTGATTCTTGAACCAGTGAGTTCCCCTTGATGTTCTAGAAGGAATCAAGGCCTGAAATTGAAGTTTTTACGTCGAAATCAAGCTCAACGGTTCTGCATTTCTTCGCCGGTTTCTGGAAATTTTCCGGCCAAGTTCAACTGTTCTAGGTAATTTTCGACCACTTCCGATCATTTTCAGACTTCATGGTAGTTAGGAAAATGGTTAGGCGTGATGAGATGAAGAGGAGCAGCCTGGCCCCGACACCATTGGCGGTGGTTGGCGGCGGCTCGGCCCCTAACTCCGGCGGATCTTTCCGGCCACCTCCGGGGGTCAAAAATGTGATTTATTTACATTTTTAGATTCTACATTTCAATACGATCATTTCGATATATTATACGCAATTTTTGGATATCGTATGATTTAGTTATGAAGTTGACGATTTCGATCGATTTCGATCGTTCGATTTGTGATCTGTGAAGATCAGACCGTCGGATGGACTTGTAATTTTATTATGTTGATCGTATGACTGTCCCGATAACTTTGTGTGGTCAAGGGCGAAGATCCGACCGTTGGATCTTCGTATAATTGTGGATTAGTATTTTGGAAGGCGATTCGTGAGAATCCGACCGTCGGATTTTCATCAAATTTTGTGGAGATGTTTATAAGGACGATTCAGGAAGATCCGACCGTTGGATCTTCGTGATAAATTAGGAGGATGATCCTAAAGGCGATCTGTGAGGATCCGACCGTTGGATCATCATATAATTTCGAGCTGACCGTTGGATCATCGTTTAATTTTGTTTATGAGTTGTTGGCTAAGTTAAGATCATATTGGATTAGGTGATCGACAGGATGATTTGGCGGACGATTCGTATAATCTTGGTTGTGCTGTTAAGAAGACGCAGCTGGATTAGAGGTGAGTAAACCTCACGTTGTTCATATTACGAACAGAGAACTTTTAATTAATTTATTTTGTTGTCGTTGTGTGAAAATATTTATGGAATAAATATTTGTTTTAAATTATGTGGACTTGATCAACTACGGTCTATAGGTAAGTAAAATTATTTTTATTATACAAAATGAATTTCATGATTTTCTTGTGTGAACTATAGTTGGTATTAGTGGTCATTCCTGAGTGGGTGATTACGTATATATATATTTACGTGATTATATATGGAATGGTATGACATGGAGATGTGTGATTTTATAATGATTTAATTGATGTGAAATCAAAAACGTGAATTACCATATTCACTTATGATAATAGTGATTGGTGGAATTATATTGAAAATTCATGTATGATGTGGTATTGAGTGATGATATGATTGAGTATGGATTGGTGATTTTTGGAGTTGTATTTTGAGTACATATATACACAATAATAGTACGTATCATGGAATTATTGATCGGTCCTATTGTGTGAAAGAATATTATTGTACTCGATTTTGGTTGAGTTTAGGGTCAACATAGTGACCAGCATGGGGGAATCGGATGCTCTAATACTAGGTGGATGATGGTGTCACGCCCCGAATTTTGAATAATAAATTCAAATCCGAAACATGAAATAAACAACTTAATAAAATAAACGTTCCGAAATTTTTTTTTTTCTCAGAAATAAACACACCTTGCCTCACTCACTAATACATAAACCAAATCCTCAAGAGTTTAATATTACAATGCACTCTCTCCAAATTTAAATGTATGCTCAATGAGCATAACAACCTCACAATAAAGCTGTAACTCAAATGCCACCACTCTAAGCAGCCCGATCATCGTCTTGGTTCTCCTGACCTGTAGGATTACCCGCTACACCGTTTGAATAGTGTACCGGAAGTGCAACAATACAAACCCGGTAAGCTTTTTGCAAAGCTCGTATGAGTAAACGAAAGGATTGCACGATTTGGAGTGACAAAATCATCTCAGGCATAAAAATCAACTCATGCATTTTCTTTCTTTTGCATAATAATCGAAGTACACAACGTCACTTCAAACATCAATCAACTCACGTCTCACGATGACCCCTACGACACAACTACACGTTCTCTCTCTAATACACAAATGTATACTCATGGGCATACGATTTTTATTTTAATCCCCCATGCAGTAATTTATACACTAAGGCATACGATAACTCACGTTATCCCCCTAGCAGTACAAAGGCCGACAGACTAGAGCTCTAACTGAATCGTAATGTGTCACCTTGGCCAAGGTTCACGCTTACGAATTACTCCTCAACTGAATCGTAATGTGTCACCTTGGCCAAGGTTCACGCTTACGAATAACAGCTTTTCTCAATTTACTCGACTACTCAACTGATTCATAATGTGTCACCTTAGCCAAGGCTCACGCTTACGAATAACAGCTTTTCTCAATTCACTCGACTCCTCATTTAATTCATCTCAACGACTCAACTAGCGCACTTTACTCAATTACTCTTTAACAAAATCAACTCAACATATAAGATAATTTATATCTTCTAAAGAGTAATGCTCGAATAATAACTCATTTAACCATAACAATACTTCATCCAATATCACACCATCCAATATTTATTCCACATAGATATTTATATATGAAACCATTCCCTCAGGAATGATTACTAATACCACCATAGTTCACATGCATTAAAACAAAAATTCATTTTATAAATAAATTCATTTTACTTACCTATGGACCGTAGTCGAACAAGTCCATATAATTTAAAACAAATATTTATTTTCATAAAACGATTTCCACAATTTCATAATTAAATAAAATCACCGAATTTCGGTTCGTGAATGAACCATGTGCGATTTACTCACCTCGATAATCCCGCTGCGTCTTCAATTTAACACAATACACATCAAAACCGCTCACCAAGGAAGACCGTCAATCACCTATCAAACATGATCTTAACTTAGCCAACAACTCAAAAAAAAATTAAACGACGATCCAACGGTCAGATCGAAATTATATGATGATCCAACGGTCGGATCCTCACGGATCGCCCTTAGGATCATCCTCCAAAATTATCACGGAGAACCAACGGTCGGATCTTCCTGAATCTTCCTTATAAACATCTCCACAAAATTTCATGAAAATCCGACGGTCGGATTCTCACGAATCGCACTCTGAATCACTATTTCACAATTATACGAAGATCCAACGGTCGGATCTTCGCCCATGACCACACAAGGTCACTGGGATAGTCATACAATCAACATATCAGAACTACAAGTCCATCGGACGGTCCGATCTTCACAGATCATTAATCGAACAATCGAAATTGATCGAAATTGTAAAATTCATAACTAAATCATACGATATCCAAAAATTGCGTATAATATATAGAAATGATCGTATTGAAATGCAGAATCTAAAAATGTAAAGAAATCACATTTTTGACCCCCGGGGGTGGCCGGAAAGGGCCGCCGGAGTTAGGGGCTGAGCCGCCGCCGACCACTGTCAATGGTGTCTGGGCCAGGCTGCTCCTCTTCATCTCATCAAGCATAACCATTTTCCTAACTTGCATGAAGTCTGAAAATGATCGGAAGTGGTCGAAAATTACCTAGAACAGTTGAACTTGGCCGGAAAATTTCCAGAAACCGGCGAAGAAATGCAGAACCGGTGAGCTTGATTTCCACGTAAAAACTTCAATTTCAGGCCTCAATTCCTTCTGGAGAGTTGTTAAGAACATCAAGACGAACTCACTGGTTCAAGAATCACTCAAAACGAAGCTCTACAGCTCGAGATATCTTGATCGAAAGGTTTGGTTTTCGATCGAAAACCGGTCGAGCTCCGACGAACGTGAAATCGATCTATCCAGGTCCGATCCTTCCTGGTGCTTGATCAGCAAGTCGAGGCGAGTCCAATGAGACAAGAATCACAAGGATTGATGCCTTGTAGCGTGAGATATCTCGATTGGAACCAAAACGGGGTTTTAAACAAACCGGCACTCCGCCGTCGCTGCTGGCTGTTTTCAGGGCGTAAGGCTGCCACTGGCAGCTGCGCAAGGAAGAGACGAAGATGTGGAATGTGGTCTGAGGCCTTGAGGTGACCTGAGGAGAGAGAATGAGCTTGGAGAGCTTCTGCTCTGTTTTGAGTCCGTTTCGGTCGAGAGAGAGAAAGAAAAGACGAATTTTCTTTCTTTTCTTCTGAAGCTGGTACACCACCATCCATCAACAAGTAGAGTAAAAAAAAAACAACTAGTGTCGCACTACCTCTCTTAATGCATGAAACACTAAGAGCCGCCTCAATTTTTTTTTAAACAAAGTAAGTGGAAGATGAGGTTATTACAGATGGGCTACGATTGGTTCAGTTTAGGGTCAACATAGTGACCAGTATGAGGGAATCGGATGCTCTAATACTAGGTGGATGATGGGCTACGATTGGTTGAGTATAATAGATGTCACGACCCTTATCGGGTGCCGGGCTAAGTTGAGTATGCACATCGGATGCTCTAATCCTAGGCGGATGACGGGCTACGATTATTTGTGTATGCATACCGGATGCTCTAATCCTAGGCGGATGACGGGCTACGATTATTTGTGTATGTATACCGGATGCTCTAATCCTAGGTGGATGACGGGCTACGGTTATTTGAGTATGAGTATCGGATGTTCTAACCTATGTTGATTAACTGCGATATTGACAATCATGTAAGATGCCATAACCTAGGCCAGGTGATGGGCTACGATTCAGATAGAACTCTAGTCTGTCAGTCACCGTATTTGTATAAATACGCTTTCGGGGTTTTGAGAAGAAAGATGTGAGTTTAGATCCCGTATTAATCTTTGGTGATTTAGAGTTGGTGATTTTAGTGACTGATTTTGGGGATTATGGATTGCTTTGTGGATGTTGTGATTGTTGGTTGTTTTGGTTGAGTTAAAAGGATTATGATTTGAAATTTAATAAATCAACAGTTCTTTCTTGTTTACTCATACGAGCTGTAAAGCTTACCGGGTTTGGTGTTGTTGCGATCCCGGTACACTATTCAAATTGTGTAGCGGGTAATCCTACAGGTCAGGAGAATCGAGAAGGTGATCAGGCTGCTTAGAGTAGTGGTATTTGAGTTACAGCTTTATTGTGAGGTTGTTATGCTCATTGAGCTTACATTTAAATTTGGAGAGTGTGTTGTAATATTAAATAACTTGAGGATTTGGTTTATTGTATTAATGAGAGGTGTGAAGTGTGGTTGGTTGTGAGAAAAAAAAAATTTCAGGACGTTTATTTGTAATTGTTATTATTTATATTTCGGATTTGAATTGGTTATTCAAAATTCGGGGCGTGACAGAAAAATCCATAGGAAGCAAAAACAAACCTTAACAACTACTTTAATCCATTTCCCACACTACTTTACATTCATTTCCCTCATCCACTCTACAAGATTGTAACTCATTGTCACAACCCTATGAACTGAACCGAACCGAACCGAACCCATAACAACTTCCTTGTGGCTCACCAAGTTGTTGTCCTAAAAGCAAGGATTAGTTCATAATACCAAATAACCCTTAACAACTTCTTGTGCCTCACCAAGTTGTCCTACAAATAAAAACCTAACTGGAAGTAGCAGGTAATGCGATTTTAATTACCTTTCAGACAAGGACAAGTATGCTGATATCATATTGGGAAGTTCTGTAGCTCAACACAGGAAAGATGCTTGTGCCCATTGCTATTTCACTATTGATTTGAATAAAGCCTAAGCACAGGAGGTTGTAGCAACCAGTGGTTTGATATGCATCACTCTGTAAACACAGCCATGAAAAGTAGGGAAAGGCGACGAGACAAGGGAACAGAGCCCAAATGCAGACACACAAAAAACAGGTACGAGAAAGTATTTTTACAAGAGCTTACAGTCCAAGAGGTAAACAATCTTGTGTTGCTGTCACCATAGAGGTCTGGGCTGACCTGTTGTTATGCACCAACAAGTATCAAGATCAATAATTCAACTTTCAAAGAGAAAAAAATAAGGATCCAATCATTTCTGGCCTTGACGATTAAAGTGAATAAAAAATAATACCTGCCAAACAGGTTCAATGTTGTTCAGGTCTTCACCAAAAAACCCTCCTAATATCCAAAGCTGAGAGAAGGTGAACTCATTAGGCTGTTGAATCTTGGGCTCCCTCCCAGACA
The DNA here is from genome assembly GCA_024704745.1 of Rosa lucieae. Lineage (NCBI taxonomy): Eukaryota > Viridiplantae > Streptophyta > Magnoliopsida > Rosales > Rosaceae > Rosa > Rosa lucieae. The sequence continues at coordinate 97,048 of JANPXK010000984.1, forward strand.
TTGAGCTTTTCAATTACTTTGTTTTATTGAAATGAGCCTTCTGGGTGGTAGTTAGGCCTCACCTAGCAAACTAAACAGATCCAAAACACTTAGAAAGGTTCATGGTTGAGCAAAATGAACCTCAGTTTTGTGGTCTTTGAGGAAAGGATTATTAAAAAACAGGTTGCTGAGAGATGTGAACACAGTTTATATAGTGTTAGATAACAAAAGTTGTGGGCATGTATGATAATGAAATGCTTCTAAACAATTAACAATGAAGATATTACATTTAAGTCTGAGATAACTCAGTTGAAGCAAAAGCAGTCAAATTTATGCTATGCCCGGCCACTGAAATAGTGTTTCATCATAACAAAAAAGGCTCAAATTTCACGATATTGCCTCAAATTTCATTTTTCTTTTTATTCTGCTGATTTCCATTATTGCTTCAATAACTTTCTTAAAAGTGAAATCATTGTAAAGTGAGAGAAAACAGGACACAATCAGAAAAACATTGCTTTATTAAAAAGAATGTCCAGGATAAAAAGATTTGTTGAATGTTCTGAACCAGAATACAGAAGAAACCCATATGCATTTCCACCCCATTTTGATTTTTGGACAAAAGTAAAACACCTCGCAGAAATAAATACACTAACATTTACCCCAAAGCCATAAAAACCACTTTTTAATTAAAACAATAGAAATCCAAGTATACTATATCAAACTATTGATACACAATAACACAAAGCTAATATCAAACTATCACTTGGCCAAACCCAAAAGCGTCTTGAAACTACAAACACAGTGGCTACAGAAAACTAAAATTAATAGTGAAAATAAGTGATATGAACAAGAAAAACAGTTCAGCAAAACCCAAATCGATAAAGACATTACAGTTTGTGGTTGTCATCGATCTCCAACTTCTTCTGGCAATGTTGAACTACAAAACACAAACGAAGAAAGCTAAATCAGGCAGAGGAGTAGATTTAGGCTGCCACCAAAAAACTTCATCCCTCATTGGCCTTGTCATTTTCAAGGTGTAGTGTTAGGCTGCCACCAAATAACTTCATGGGGTCGTGACCACTTACCCAATTTCAGCATAAACATTGCCCACTTACTCCACCAAGTTTTTTTTAACCCCATTTACCCAATTTAAGCACAAGTGACATTTTTACCCCCAGTCTAATTAATAAATTACAAACCTCTCTCTCTCTCTCTCTCTCTCTCTCTCACGTCAACTGAGCAAAGTGACCACCACCTTTGTCGACTCGAAGACGCCGAGTTCACTGCAGTCTTTGCCGGACGAGGATTGGACAGTGGTTCGTCAGGAGCTAGGCGTTGGGGATTGCACGGCAGCGTCCATCCATGGAGGCTTTGCCGTTCCTTAGCAGATCCAAAATTGCAACGATCGGAGCCGGCCCTGGAGCTTCTTCAGCCTCCAAGAGCGATCGACGGCTTATATGAACACCGACTTGTCGTCCACATCCAAACGTCGACCGACGTATAGCCTTTAGAAGCAGGAGATGAAGCCATGGTGCCGTCGAAGATGGTGATTGGGTGCCCAAATCAGTTTCTAGTTTTTTTTTTTTTTTTTTTTCTGTTTTTTTTTTTTTGCTACCCACAACATTTCCTGGGTGGTCAAAAAAATTTTTCCAGTAGTAATTGCTTTTTTTTATTATGATTTAGTTGGCAATAATAAGATTATTGGAAAGCAATAATAAGATTACTGAGGGGCAATAAAATGTTTATTGAGGCAATAATAAGATTATTGGAGGGCATTAGTAAGATTATTTATTTGGATAAACCTCCGAAAGCTTTCAAAATTCAAAACATCTTCATTTTTCACTAATTATTGATCCCCAATAACAAGTGTATTGGGGAGCAATCATATGATTATTGGAGCGCAATAACATGATTATTAAGGGGTAATAAAATCAGATGCCGGAATCCGGTCACCAGTCCAGCAGTCGGATTTCAAATTCCGGCTACTGGTTGTCGGATTCCGGTCACTGGACGCCGGACTCCGGTCACCGGTCGCCGGAGACCGCGGCCGGCCACTGGTCACCAGAGCATAGCAAGGTGGAGGATGACTTCTCTCTCTAAGTGAGAAAGAATGAGAGGGCAAAAAAGTCCCAAAAATAAATAAAAAGAATAAAAAAACATTTAATTGGGTAGTAGGGAAATAATCTCTTAGAGTGTTTTGGGTAAATGAGTTTAAAAACTGTTAGCGGAGCAAGTGGGCAATTTTGTTGTTGAAATTGGGTAAATGATTATTTCCCCTAACTTCATCAAGGGTAGTCTAGTATTCTACTTGGTTTACGATTAGTTTATAGTGTCTATAAGTACATAACTGTTAGATTCTCAAAAAGGTTAAATATCAAAACAACCGTCAATTACAAAGTTAGTTAAACAAGATTAAATTTAACATTACAGAAGTTAGTTTTCACATAGTACAAATTGCAACCAAAAAGAAAAATTCACAACAACGAGAAACACAGAGAGGAGGGATAGCGATAGAGCGAATAGATACAGAATATCAAGTTCATTTTAAGGTGCACCATCATAAACCAGTATTACTTATATAGGAGTAGAAAAGGTAAACGTGACATTTGAAATTCCAAAACCAACTAGCTTAACCTAACCTTAATAATTATAGCCATATATGACCAATATGTTGTGAATTTGGCTCGTTGATATGCCTAAATTGATTAGGATTCAAGGCAAAACCAGATGGGTAAATGAAGATTAGTGCGCACAGGAATTCTTCTAGTATCCTAATGGGTTTTGGAATAGGAAGAGTTATTCCTATAGATTTAGACCTGGAAAGTAAGTTCTATTCTAGTTAGGAATAGGAAAGCTAGCTCTCTTTCCTTGTTCTAATAGTTTTAGGAATCCTAATGTGACATGTTTGTAACCAGCACCTATAATCTATAAATAGGGCTGCAGGGAGCTCATATAATGTGTCCTCAGATCAGATCAGAGAAGAGATCAAAGAGAGTTCTCAGTTAACATACAAACACAGGGGCAGGGACAGCCAAGGGTGATAGAGAGATCTAGCAAAGGGGTTGGGGATTAGCATAGGGATTTCAATAAGTACTTGTAATCAAGTTGTTATTCTCCATAGTGCTAGTGATTCTCAAGAGAGATCACACAGAGGACGTAGACACAGTTTTTGTCGAACCTCTATAAAATTCTGTGTTCGTGTGTTGTGGTTTTCTGCTGTGATATTTTGCATCATCATCCTATTATTGTTTGCACAGTCATAAACCTATAAAGAGAAACAAAGTTCTGGGTAAAAGGTGCATATTTACTACACAATATACCTGCCAAACTCAACAATTTCACAAAACTTTTTCCCTTTTCCATTCTTCGAAACCCCTTGTTGCTGTGCTTAACAGAGATTAACATCCCGCACCAGAGGATTCCGTGCCATTTCAGCTTCACCAAATAGGCTAGACCAAAGCTTCTGGGCTACTTCACAGTGAATCTGATCAGAAATTTCACCCATCTTTCGGCACATAATATGACCAATTTGGAGATAAACAAGCACCTGGTCTCTTTATTTGGGGCAAGTCACAAGTATTTTAGCATGGGCTGCAATCCACGCCAAAGCTTTGATCTTGGGTGGAACTTCGGCTTTCCAAATCAAAGCTGCTTGGCTTAGAAGTTGGGACAGAAGTATCTCACAGGGAAACCTGAAATACGATTTGCAAGAAAAGACCGGTAGATTCCAACTTACACCATTAAATCTGATAATATTCTCCAGTGTCCTAACAATGAAATCAATTGCTTTATCTCAGTTGAACAAATTCCTTGTAAAACCCCAACTCATTGCAAGCCCAACCCTTCAACCATATCAGTAACCATGGTATCATGGTATCTAAACAAGAAATACAACCTTGGAAATTCATGCCCTCCCAGAAGCTCACCCTCCTTCCATACCTAACTTTCACCGTGCAGCACTAAGAAAATCCCATAACATTGGGAATATCCTTTCATGGGATTTTACTTAACTCTCTACAGCCATATCCGCATCCACCCATTTTCTTGACCACAAATTTACTTTTTGTCACTTTATGCCATGTTGAATTTTATTCACTTCGGAATCACCATAACCATTTGGCTAACAAGGCAATACTCCTAGCAGCCACACTAGCAAATCCAGGACCTCCTCATTCTTTGGGCTGATAGACTACCTCCCACCTTATTAAATGCCCTCTCCTGCCTCGCCTGCTCGATCATGAGGTCAGCTATCCTTCTTGCAACCACTTCTGCGATTTAATACAAGGACATGTAATAAACTGGGTAAAACTCTCCAAAACTGCCTTGAATTAATGTCAAACGATCCTCTGTCGAAAGAAAAGCTTTCTTCCAACTATCCTAGTGCTTTTCAACCTTTTCCACCACTGGATTCCAAAGGTCTGAAGCTCTACAATTACCTCTTCGACCTAAGCACTTCAAAGGCCAACCTCACAACCTAGGGAGTTGGCGAAACTTTCCAGTTTTCTTAACCTTTGTATTCATTCATTTTGATTTTTAATTTTTTAGCCGAGATACCGCACTGAAGCAATCCAAAATTTCTAGCAAATTCTGCCATTTTGTTTCATCTCCAGAAACGAAGAAAACGTATCATCTGGAAATTGAAGGTGAGAAACTTTACCCACTCTCTCCCCACCTTCAACCCCTCAACTAACTTCCTATCGCACAAACATAAGCAATGATTGCAGGACGTAACATAAACCCCATCCCCCACTGGCCTTGTCATTTTCAAGGTGTAGTTTTAGGCTGCCACCAAATAACTTCATAAAGAGTAGTCTAGTATTCTACTTGGTTTAGGATCAGTTTACATAGTGTCTATAAGTACATAAATGTTAGATTCTGAAAGAGGTTAAATATCAAAACAACCATCAATTACAAAGTTAGTTAAACAAGATTGAAGTTAACATAAACATGATAATTTCTCAACAAACAAGAACAAATATAACTTGAAACTGAAATTGATGCAACAGAGAGAAAGTGGGAACCTGAGTAAAGCTGAGAAGAGCTTGGTCAAAGTCACCGCGGGCCTGAAAGTCCCTCCCTCTCTCCAACAAGTCCAAAGCTTCAGATATTCTCCGGGAAATAGCAGCACTTGCGTCTCTCTCCGCATCACTGATTGGGTTGAAGGTTGTGACGACAGCAGAAGTGGACTCGATTGCATCAACAGCGCTGCTGTTACTTGGAAGCAGAAAAAGTAGCTAGAGGGAGAGACAGGAGGACCAACCGCCTCGTAAGTAATGGGGTTCTCGAAATGGGAATCAGGGTTTTTTGGGTTGAGGAGGAGGAGGAAGAAGAAGAGGTGTTCGAGACGATTGGGAATGGGTGCGTTACATGCCCCCAAGTTGATTTTGGTGCCAAATATTGGAATTCCCTGCTTTACATGTATTTTCTCTTTTAAGAAAAATTATAGGGTTTAACGCCTCTACTGAAAATAAATAATGATAACTAAATTATGGGGTGATGTATCCGCACAGATATGTCACAATTTTGGTTTTTTGGTGGAATAGACAACACGGTTAAACAGGCACAAATTAAGAAAACTCGCAATCATCAAAAGTAGAAATATTTATGTAAATATAAAACTTCAAATAAATCTCTAATTTGTGTTTGTCCTAAATTCTATATTATTTGATCTATAATTAGAAGAATCTAGAGATTATATTTCCTTGTATGATTCAGACTCTATGTATTGTAATCCTCTATATAAAGAGGCCCCTATTATCAATGAGAATACACAGCGATTTTCTCTCAATTTCTAATTCTCTAAAACACGTTATCAACACGAAGCCCTAACCCTGAAAACCCTAATTTCGTAACCTTCAAAATTCTGCAACCACTGCCCCACATATCGTAGCCCTAGTGCTAAGGAGCCCAGAACCGTCGGCGGAAACACTAGAACCTATAGGAATCGATCTGAACCGGTCATCGAAAAAACTGAACCGACCTCTGTCCCAGCCGAGCCCTATGCCTGCCATGTGCTTGCCCGCCGCAGATCTGCTGAGCCCCTGCCGAGATCTGCCGAGCCCTACTGAGCATCTGCGAGACCTATCGAGAAGCTGCTGAGAGCCCTGCGCGCACTTGCCGAGAGCCCCGCACTCCTGCCTACAGCCTTCTACACACCTGCCGACAGCCTTCCGCAGCCCCTGCAAGCCCTCACCCACACCTGCCGAGCACCCTTGCACAGCCCCTGCAGCAGCCCCTGCAAGCCTCCGCAACTGCCCTGCACCGCCCTGCCTAGCTCCTGCCACCACCTCCGGCCACTTTTCTGGTGACCTCCGGCAACCTTTTTCCGGCCATCTTCAACAACTTTTCCGGTCAAGATTTCCGGCTATTTTTCAAGGTAAACTTTACTGAAAGTTCCCGTTTTTGAAGTTTTTCATTCTTTCCTTCTTTTCTCGGGGACTTGCAACCTCCCTTTCTCCTACCCCCCTTTTTTCTTCATAGGGGAGACCAAAAGCCGAACTGTGGGGGTTCGTGCTCACTCTAAGCTTGGAGCTTGTAGAGTCCTCCAAACTTAGAGTTTGTTGAGAAGAAAACGATCGACTACATACATCGTTGTTTCTATCTAATCCAAAACCCTTCTTGGAATTGGATTTTCTTGGAAGCCACTACATTCAGAAATTTAGTAATTTTTCATCGTAGCATTTTTTCGCTCCGAAACTAACTCTAATCTTGTGTTGTTTTTTTTTTTTCATGATGAGCAACCTGAACAAGTTGAACTTTGTTCCACTAGAGACAACTGGCGCAGGATACCATAGGTGGGTGCGAGATGTGTGCCAACATCTTAAGGCTGATGGACTTCTGGAAACCATCCAAGAGCCTAGTCAGAACGTGCTCTCCATTGAGCAAGCTACTGCTTTTGAAGCAAATCAAGCTAAAGCCATAATTCTCATGACAAGGCACATGAATGACGCGCTTCAAAGTGAATACCTCAATGAGGAAGACCCTAGAAAACTATAGATGGAACTTGAGAAGCGATTTGGCAACGGTCGTGACTCCTTGCTTCCTGATTTAGAAGTGAGATGGCATAGCCTTCGCTTTTGTGATTTCAAGTATGTGCTTGATTATAACTCGGAAGCCCTTCGTATCAAATCTATGATGGAGTTTTGTGGCCAAACCATAACTGATATGATGTTGATCGAGAAGACTCTCTCTACCTTCCCCGTCTCTGCCCTGATGATTTCAAATAATTATCGGATTGATGTGAATGCAGGACATATCACAAGGTTTCATGAGCTCATTAGAGCCGTGAATGTAGCTGAAAAGCATGACAATATTCTGGTGAAGAACTATAATGCTAGACCCGTGGGAATTAAGTCTATTCCGGAGTCTAACTATAGTCGCGCCCCCAAGGGAGGACGCAAGGAGCGAAACCCTAAAAGTAGGGACAATTCTGGACGTTCTGGTCCATATTCTCGTCCTAAAGAGGAAGGAAATCACCAAGAGAGGCGTGCACAGAACCGTGGAGGTCAACGTGTGAAGAGAGAGAGAGGCGGAGCCTCCGACCATGGTGGTAACGCCACCAAGAGCAATAGTCATCTAAATCGCGCCCCAAAGGTGCCTCGATCAAGGGAGCCTGACCATAATAATGTTTGTTTTCGATGTGGATCAACTGAACATTGGGCCAAAGCATATAAAGCATCCCAGAAAGTTGCAAACGCATATAAGACGTATCGTGAAGCAAGGGAGGCAAACTACATGGAACAAGAAGATCAAGATGGCGATCTCGATCTAAGGGTGGAAGACCACAAGGATCAAGACCCAGAAACTGGCGATTTTGATTAAGTCTTTTTAATTTTTTCCAAGAGATGTAGGCAATTGCCATATTATTTTTGTAGTAGATGCCAATGGTATTAGTCTTTCTTTAAAGTAGGGGTACTCAATGCAAGTGTGATGTCTAGGAAGGTTTTGAGATAAGTGGTACTTAAGCAAGCTTTGCTCCACCGACATCTCTCTACTCACCTGGTCACATTTGCATTGGAATTACCGAAAGGAGTTAGACGACTACCATTATTTTGCATTAGCTAGTTTATTGGATTAGATTTTCTTTGGTCAAAGAAACGATGATGTAATTCCATTTGGCTTATTAATAAAAGTTGAGTTCTTTTCTTTATGACTCCTTTTTAATTATGAGCTTTTCTTTTAGGAATGGATGAACTACAATGTCTTGCGGATAGTGTGACTACGCACACCATTCAATGACATAGGCAATTATTCTTAGAGATGTTGCTTATATATTTCTCTATGACTACGATGGCTGGGCCATCAGGTTTAGTTCAAGGACATGGAATGGCCCAATTCCTATTACCAAATGGCACCTTGATTAAAGTCACAGAAGCTCTCTACGCGCCGAAGCCAAATCGAACCTTATTGAGATTTAAAGATATAAGAGCCAACGGATTCCATGCGAAAACGCATACTGAGAACGGAAAAGAGTTCCTTTACATTACCTCTAATGATTGCGGACAAAAGCGCATCTTAGAGAAGCTTATGTGTCAATCTAGTGGACTTTATGTCACTACAATTCGACCAATTGAATCCAACAATGTGATAAAAGAAGATCTCTTGCATTCTGACACATATTGGCTTTGGCATGACCGACTAGGACACCCTGGTCGTGATATGATGCTCCGTATACTAAAGACTTCACACAGACATCCATTCTTCAGAGTAAGAAGAAACAAGAATCGAAAATTGATTCCTTGACTTAGCAAGACCGCAATAATTGCAGCATCTGGCTCTGCAGCCGTCTTGGGGAGCCATAGGGCCGCCCAAGTCCCATGTGATGATGCCATCAATGGCGCCAACCATGAGCACGACGCCATGGTTGTTCCTCCCAATGGCCATGACGCCATACATACTAATTCCTATGGCTCCAACGCCATGTTGGGAGATGTAGTCACACATTTTGCTTCCAATAGTGCTACAGACGCTCAGGCCCAACCAAAATCCTCATTGGTTACTTCTAAGGCCACTCACTCATTTTACAAAGCTTGTTCCTTCAGGAAATTTGGACCGAGACCGTCCTACGCAAAGGATCATAAAATACTCATTCCGTTCTTACAGAGAATCCAAGGGGATATCTATAGACCAATTCAACCATCATGCGGACCTTTCAAATACTTTATGGTATTGGTTGATGCGTCGACACGCTGGTCACATGTCGCACTGTTGTCCACTCGAAATGCTGCTTATGCTAAACTCCTCGCCCAGATTATCCGTCTACGGGCTCACTACCCTGACCATCCCATTAAGTCAATTCGACTTGATAATGCTGGGGAGTTTACATCGAAAACATTCGATGACTACTGCATATCACTGGGGATTGATGTAGAGCATCCAGTTCCTCATGTTCATACCCCAAATGGTCTCGCAGAAGCCGCTATCAAACTACTACAGATGATAGCACAGACATTGGTTATGCGCACCAATCTCCCTGTTTCTGCTTGGGGATATGCAATATTGCATGCAGCAACGCTAATTCGTCTACGACCCACTGCAACCAAATCTTACTCTGCGTTACAGCTAGGGATTGGGTACGAGCTTGATATCTCGCACTTACGCATTTTTGGGTGTGCCATTTATGTGCCTATTACGCCGCCACAGCGTACTAAGATGGGTCCACAACAACGAATGAGCATCTACGTTGGCTATGAATCTCCAACTATTGTCCGCTATCTTGAACCCTTGACAGGCGATCTCTTTACCGCTAGATTTGAGGATTGTCACTTTGATGAGACAGTCTTCCCATCGTTAGGAGAAGATAAGAACACAGATGTTCAACAGGAATGACATGAATTGTCGTGGTCTGTCCCTACTATGTCTCATCTCGATCCCCATATCGCACAGGCTGAACTTGAAGTGCGAAGAATAATCGAGCTCCAGAACGTAGCAGACACTCTACCTGATGCGTTTTCTGATGTTGTCAAAGTGACGAGATCACACATACCTGCTGCGAACGTGCCTACAAGGATCTATGTCCCGAATACTGGACATCACGCCACTCCTGTGACACCAGGAGATGGCGCCATTGCCCAGCATGGCAATGATGTGGAGTCTATGGCAGCAGGTCCAGCAAGGAAGCACGGTAGATTGGTTCGAAGGATACTCGCCCTAGAAAAGGAGCGAATGAGGCACAAACAAATCCTTTGATCATCGATACTAAAAATCCGTCCCATGAGGATGTTCCGGATTATCGTTATGTCCAAGAGACATCATTGGGGGACGCCTCAATGTCAGAACTATCCCTGAAAACGTAGAGATCTCCGTAAATTACACTAGTGTACATGGGACGTGGGAGAGAAGCTCCATCATCATTGATGATGTATTCGCGTATTCAGTGGCGCGTGAGATTATTGAGACGGACATCGAACCACGCTCCGTTGATGAATGCCAACGTAGAGCTGACTGGCCAAAATGGAAAGATGCTAGCCAAACAAAACTTGATTCTCTAGCAAAAAGAAAGGTATTTGGAAAAATCGTGCCAATACCGCCCAACACTAAACCAGTTGGTCACAAATAGGTATTCGTTAGAAAGCGTAATGAGAGAAACGAGATTGTATGATACAAAGCTCGCCTTGTGGCGCAAGCCTTCTCACAACCCCCTAGAATCGACTACAAGGTAATGGACGTAATAACATTCCGCTACCTTGTCAGTTTGGTAGTTTCCGAAAAACTGAACATGCAGCTTATGGATGTGGTTACTGCGTATCTATATGAGGATCTAGATACAGAGATATACTTGAAGATTCCATATGGAATTCAGCTACCCAAATCAAGTGGCTCTAAATCACAGAGCGCGTTTGCAATTAGATTGAAACGATCTCTATATGGATTGAAACAATCCGGACGAATGTGGTATAACTGTCTAAGTGACTACTTGATTGGAAAGGGATATGTCAACAATGAACTATGCCCATGTGTCTTCATAAAAAGGACAAGTTCTGGATTTGCAATAGTAGCGGTTTATGTCGATGACATGAACATAATTGGCACCCTTAAAAAGTTAAGGGAAACCGCTGAACACTTGAAATCAGAATTTGAGATGAAAGATCTTGGGAAAACACGATTTTGCCTCAGTTTAGAACTTGGGCACTGTAGAGATGGTATCCTGATTCATCAATCAGCTTATACCCAAAAGATGCTTAGGCGTTTCAACACTGACAAGATTAAGCCTTCAAGCACCCTAATGGTTGTCCGTAGTCTTGATCCAAAGAAGGATCCATTTCGTCCAAAACATGACGATGAAGAAGTGTTAGAGGCAGAAGTGCCCTACCTAAGTGCAATAGGCGCATTATTGTACTTAGCACAATGCACAAGACCGGACATCTCGTTCGCTGTGAACTTGCTAGCTAGATATAGCTCTGCGCCAACACGATGCCACTGGACTGGTGTTAAAGATATCTTTCGATACGTAAGTTGTACGATCGATAAGGGCTTGTCCTGTCCCTACAGAGAGAAGATGGATTCAAACCCATCAAGTTCCAGGGGCGCCACACATGGTGGACTGCGTTCCCTCTCCCCATCCCAAAATGATATAAGTTTTTTGGAAGGTCTTGCTGATGCTGGGTACCTCTCTGACACACATAAAGATCGCTCTCAAACGGGTTATGTTTTCACCATGGGAAAGACAACAATATCTTGGAGGTCTACAAAGCAGACCTTAGTCACTACCTCTTCGAATCATGCAGAGATTATTGCTCTTCACGAAGCAGTTCGTGAAAGTATATGGCTTCGATCCATAGTTACGCATGTTCGAAGCAATTGTGGTCTGAAGTCTACCACAAATGAGCCAACGAGCATTTATGAGGATAATGCTGCTTGCATTGAACAAATGAAGCAAGGCTACATCAAAGGCGACAACACCAAACATATATCGCCTAAATTCTTCTACAATCAGCAACAATAGAAGCTCCTCAAGATCAAAGTGAACCAGGTTTGATTTTAGGACAATGTGGCAGACTTGTTTACTAAGTCATAAATCCACGTTCGAGAAACATGTGGCAAGAATTAGCTTGCGAAAATTATCTGAACTCCCATGGTCGTAGTCATCAGGGGGAGGCGCAGACATCAGGGGGAGATGTCTACATGTTCGTCTCGAAGAGTGAAGTGTGTGTTGTGCTCTTTTTCCCCTTCGACCAAGGTTATTTTTGTCTCATTGGGTTTTTGTTACTTGGCAAGGTTTTTAGAGAGGCAACGAGAGAAGCACCGCGTTTGGGCAACACAAGGGGGAGTGTTCAAGTAAATCTCTAATTTGTGTTTGGCCTAAACTTTAGGTTACTTGACCTAGTGGTAATAGGGTTTAATTAGAAGAATCTAGAGATTATCTTTCCTTGTATGATTCAAACTATGTATTGTAATCCTCTATATAAAGAGGCCCCTATTATCAATGAGAATACACAGCGATTTGCTCTCAATTTCTGATTCCCTAAAACAATATAGTAATAAAACGATCTTGTTTAACTTAATTCCGGAGAATATCCCACAACTCTAAAGGTTTGGCCTAAGAGCATCTCCAACAGACTAGCTAAATTCAATTTTTAGCTATATATAACTATTTTTAAAGCAAAATCAACTCCAACAGACTTGCTATAGCCAAGTTAAATTTAGCTTTAGCTAAAATGGCTAGCTATATTTAACTAGAGAATCTTGTATAGCTAAAGCAAAAGTTATATTTCTCTCTCCTCTTTTGTCCACATGTCAGTTTACAATTCGATAAAATTTAGTATATTATTTACAAATAGCTACTACTGCTGGAGCAACATTGTTAAATCAATAGTTATATTTTCACATCTTTAGCTAAATTTAACTAAAAAGTAATTTCTACTGTTGGAAATGCTAAGAAAGCCCAAGTAGGCCAAATAGCTAAAACCAAATAAAGACCACCCTATTCGTCGTTAGAACTATCGATGCCAATACCCACATAGCAAAAACTTGGTACTCTAGAAAGCAGTTCTTCAACCACATTTATAAAGGGACCACCACCTAGCCTTCCCCCGCGCTTCCATTAGCACCGTCACCACCCTCAATAGAAGATTGCAATTGTGTTCCTCCATCATGTTGATTGATGACCATCAAACCTTTTAGGCACTCGATTGTGATGCAGTTAGAAGTTCATGGAATCAAGTAATCAAACGAAATAAGTCATGAATTACTTGTAGATTAGAAACAAAAATATTAAGTAATAAAAGAGAGTCTGAGATCATTAGGACAAGGAATCCCTGATATTCTGATACACCCAAAATAGACGCTCAACTTAACCCTGCAAGATGTAGTCATTAGCAATATAGAGTAAGCAAGGATCGTTCGATGCCAGAGATTAAGGGTAACTAATTATTCACACAAAATAAAAACAAACTAATTTAAACAAACTAAAACACAAATCAAACAAACAAAATCTGAAACAAAACAAAACAAAAAGTCAAACACTAGGAAAAAAGAGAAAAAGATGGCAGGAAACAGAAGGGGATATAAAGGGGCTCTGCAATCCTAAACAAGAACAATATTTTGGGGGTTTTGGTTTTTAACGAAAATAAAAGATAATATAAAAGGAAAATGTTTTTTATTTTAGGTTTTGAGAAAATAAGATGGAGAACATGTTAGAGACTCGGAAATCCACCACCAATTACTTGCGAACAATGTTAAGTTAACCTAGTTTCAATTACTAAGGTGTGAACATAAACCAACCAAGAAACAAGTCGGAGCAGATCATGTCCCTTATTAATGTTTCCCTAATTACTTAATCTACGTGAATGCACAATAACTAAGCCTATCAAATATGCAATCAAGATATAGAACGCTATATAGAACGCTATCCTATCAACAACACACAGTGTCAACACATTTGAAGCATTAAGATCTCATGGAAACGATTGGTTATAGAGTTGCAATCTAGTGTGGAACGCCTATCTAGCATACTCTTCTACTTGTTTAAAACATCAGCTTTTGTCTAAAGCGTTACATACTTGTGGATTAGAAAACAAGACGATTAGGTGAATTATTTTCTAAACCTAGCTCCAATTACATGCATAAATCCTATGTTCGCGACCATAAAACATACACATGCAAAAGTTTTCAATCAATCAGAATTAAACAACCAATTCACACCAAAGATCAAGAAACTAGATTAAAACCAAACATATGTTCTACATAATTGGGGCTTCAAACCTCGCCCCTAACAAAAAGATAGTTAGTTACACATTGTTTTAAAAACCAAAATAGAACAAATAGAGAAAAAGAAGAAAAATATGGTGGCGGATGAATGAGAAAGAGAGATAGAAGAGAAGGTGAATGGCATGGTCCTCTTCAACGTGTGCAGAAGCTCAATATATATAGGAGAAGTGCAGCCCTAGTTTCCTTCTTCAACAATGCTTTGAAAACCTTCCCTAGTTGCTTGAGGATTCCTTTAATTGGTGCTCAATTAAATGATTTTCAAACCATGGTAATCTTGTTGTAATCTTGTAGAATTATTCTAGGACTCTCCTTAATATTTGCAGCAGCAATAACCTTCCAAAAATGCACCCAAAATCCGTCCAAAGAAGATTTCTGTCAAACTGTCTTGTTTGACTAGGATTCAATTTCTGTATCTGAAGCTTCCTTCTTGGACAAGGAATGACTTCGTTTTGCCAAGTTTCTGGATGGTTCTTGACTCCCACGTCATCTATGACATCATATCTTCTATATGATCAACAAACTTCTGGAAAAACTCCAAGTAAATCGCCGGAAAAGATCTACCAAAAAGCTTCGTGAAAAGCTGACAGTTTCTGCCATATTGGGAAGCCAACTTTGCGATTGGTTTCCTACTGCATCGTTGACACTTCTGACCAGTTCTTTGGCTCTTTTGAAGTATAACATCATGTCTTAAAGGTTCTCGGGCCCTTTCCGCAAAGTTGCAGCTTCAAGAATGGAAGAATTTCTCTTCAAAACTGTTCCCAGAAAGCTGATTCTGAAACTGCAGTTTTCTGCTTTGCAGTAACTGTTTTACACAATGATTTCCATGGACTTCCCTTATAATTTCCGGCCAAAATGTTGAACAAACTTGGTCATTTGGATCAGTACTTCATGATCCATGGCTTCGTTGCTCCGTTTAAGCTCTTATTTCTCTTGAACTACTTCACGAACTACCTAAAAAGAAAACAAAGTTAAAACTGACTTTTTAAAGGAAATAATTAGGAAAAGTGTAAAGGATTACACATTGTATTTGACGCATTTATGCTCCTATCAGATTCTACAAAGGATTAACGAAGAAAGAACACCACATTATCCTAATATCAAAAAAGCTATCAATGGTGAAGATGTGAAGTACCAAATGGTTCAATGGAGAAAACCGCTAAAATTGACGATGAGCGTCGTTGGGAAACAAATGGCTAGGATTAGCTTACGCCGTTGGATTGACTTTCGCTCTAAGATAAGCTTTTTCCACTAGGTAGATAAATTATTATTCAGTTTTTTCTTTTTGTATAACTCTAATTCTTGAATCTTCATATGGATAAACAATTCTTTGGCCAGAGGTAGGGAGGTGAGAAGGATTGCAAAGTGAATTTTTTTAATTTTTTTTTTTTAAGCTGAAGCAAATGGGCCTTCCCCTTACTTGAATTTATTTAAAAAGTAAAAAGAAAAAAAGGAACTTAGAAGGGGGACCAAACCAAACCTCCCTACAAAAGCAATGAAAAAAAAACAAGCTATCGTAACCGAAATTGGGGAATACCCAATTGGTCACTCTGACAATGTGATAAAATAAAAGATGGTGGAGCTTCCCACCACACCATATTAGGAGAAGTCGTACCATAATTCGCCAAAGCATCAGCTACCTTATTACCTTCACAAAAAATATGTGATACACGAAAATTCATTTGAGAAATCTTGTACAAGCAATTGAGCCAGCTAATACGAAATTGTCAGGGGACCATCAACGGAGACTTGATAAAATCCAGAATAAGAGAAGAGTCAACTTCTAATCATATGTGCTTTCAATCACGAATCCAAGCCAGCTCAATTGCCTTAATCACAGCCATCACCTCTGCCTCGATGGAACTAGGAATCTCAAGATTAGAAGCAAAAGCTCCAAGAAAACGTCCCATATGATCCCTAAACACAGCTCCATAACCTCCAACCCCCGGCCCTCATCATGTTTCCAAGTGACAGGCCCCGGATTTCACCCTGAAATTAGAAGTGGCCCTGTGGGGCCCACCTTAGAAGAAATTCTATAAAAATTTGACAGAACTTCCCCTAAAAATGCAATATCCAAAACCTGTAGAAAAACATTTACACTTCTAAGCAATCCATCCTTATTCTCCTGGAGCCACCCTGCTCCCCAAATCATAACATATTCCAATTCACATTACGCAAATCTCAACTTAATAACATAAATCCCACCGGTTATCAGAGCAATTCTAAAACAAAAGGTATAATAGAAATAGAAATAAAGAGGGTGAAGGATCGATAAATCCTACAATGCGGAAGCAGTGACAACTATGCCTCAACTCCGTGTACGCCCGACCTCAACTAATTTCGCCTGCAAACTGGGCATTTGAAACCAAAGGGCCCAGGGGAAAGTATTGAAAAACATGTTAGTGTGAGTGGACAAAAATAAATAATCAAGATAATTTAAAAGAAGCAACTTGAATAGTTTCCCACGTATTTAAACTTATAAAACCTCGATGCATGCAACGTTTATAAAACGTATTTCTTTAAACTCAAAATCTCGTGAAAACATACCAGCCCCGCTGGTTAAGAGAAATTAGACTAGCCCCGCTAGTCAAGTAATAATAGGATATGGGGAAGAAATATCATCATACGGGTAAAGGAGCCCCTTCGGCTTTACCCTCGACTGCCACGCACACTTAGATTGTGTGAGGAGGAGAACTAATAACCTCGACTACCACTCATGTGAGGAGGAGAATAAATCACCTCGACTGCCACTCACAAACACAAAGTAAGTGAGGAGGAGACACTAACCGAACGACCTGAGTATAGTGAGGAAAACAATCGAAAACAAGTAAATCCATAAATCCATAAAGCTTCCCCAATATCTCACAAAAGAAAAAAAAAAGTATATTCCAATAACGTGGCCCCGCACGCCAAAATATTCTCAAATTCATAACAAATAGACAAGAATTAATAAATATAACAATCCTTCCAAAAACCTCAAGTACGATAATATGGCAAAAATCTCAAAATCGACGAATAAAATATATTACTAAATTCCAGAAATCACCTCGGAAAATAATTCGTTGAGAATCACATAAATTATGATTTCACTTGAAAACATATATCGGAGATAAACTATCGAATGTTCAAAATCTATTCCCGAAACATAATTGAAATAAATCATAATTAATCTCCGAAAATTAAACCATATTCCCGAAAATAATTCATAACTCCAAATCCGAGCATATTAAATTCGTATCTAAAATTCATATGGAAAAACAATGCCAAAATTATAATCCAAAGCAAAATATTATGCTCGATAAATAAAATGATAAATAGATTATTATTTCGGGAAAAATAATTGCATGCATCATTCTTTGAAACTAAAAGTCCACTCACAGTACCATTTAGGCGATCACGCATAAGGACTTCTTCGCCAATTAGTAGTTTGATACGTCACCCTGTACAATTATAATCCATAAACGAATAAATATAGGACGGAAATTTAATTTACGATAAATAGAAATTGAATTTCTAATCCTCCCCTTTACGTCCAAAGCCTTCAATTCTCGTTGGATTCCCACCAAATTTCACCAAAATCACGTCTATAAAATCTACAACTCACAAGAAATTAATCTAGCTAAAAACAGAAATTAAACCACTGTTCACGCATCGCAATCACTGTTCATGAGCCGGCAACCTCTACCTCCGGCCACCAAATTTTGGCAGCAGCTTCGTCTCAACCATCCCAACATGTTTCTCAACTACCACAAGGTCAGAAACATATGAAAATACCCGAAACTAAGCTCAAACAGTAAAACCCGATTTCCAAATAGTACCCAAAAATTAAAACCTTCAATTCGTGCTCCACACTTTGAATCTGACCAATAAACTTTGAGGGATGGTTGTATGATCCAAGTACTCCAAGATCCAATAAGAATTGTCGCCGGAGGTGGCCGGAAACTCAAGTTTCGACCAAAAACCCAAGAAAACAGCAACACCGCCCTCTTCTTCTCCTTGCTGCACCTTCCACAGTTCAAATTAAGCTACCAAACCAACCCAAAAATGAAGAGAATGAAGAGAGCTTTCCAACGATACCTTATGCGTCAAAATCCGTCGCCGGATGAAGGAGGTATAGCCGGAAGAAGATGAAGAGGTCGGAGAGGGAGAGAAAATCGGGGAGAGAGAGAGAGAGAGAGGAAGTAACTCGTCCTATTTATAGAAAGTTATCATGAATAGTAATTGGCCATAACTTTCACATAAAAACTTCAATTTTTACGTACCATATATGCACGAGTTCGGTTTAACGTCCTCTACAACTTTCATGAAGAAAATTTTCTCAAATTTTGACCTGAACAAAAAAATCATGCTTTAGGGCCCCCTAAAAGTACCGAAATGGCAGTAAAAGTGAAAGTAAATGTCGTTTACCGTCCAAATGACTAATAAATCGGTAAATTCAGGTTCGGGATGTTATACCAAGCTCCATCAGAATTAATCTTAACCCAACCAATCAATCGGGGATGCCAATTCACCTCTATCACTCTAGGGGCACAACGCAATCTGCATCGAGTCCCAAAGGCTTTCAAAATGCGAAGATCTTGGATGAAATTGTGCATGCATGGTACCTATTGCTAAACGACTAGCTGCTTGAATATGACAAGATATAAATCTACAAATAGTAGCAACTGAAAACACCTTGCCCTCATGTCTTATTTTGTTTCTAGCATTCCATACAAACCACAATATTGAAGTGAAAAAAATCAACCATAAGTCTTTGAGCTGGGAACTTCTCCCTACAGCCATACCCACTTGTAAACCCTCTAAAATTGAGGGAGGAATTCCACCCCACTCAAAGAGAGAAGTAAAATGACTCCATATTGCAGCCGTAAAAGAGCAATTAAGAAAAATGTGATCAAGAGATTTAGAATTTAGACCACAAAGATCACAACGAGAGACCAAAGCTACTCCCCTTCGTTGTAAAAAATCATCAGAAATTAGTTTACCTCTTAGAGCCTTCCAAGCTAGCAGAGACATTCGAGGCAAGATAAATTTAGACCAAAATGATTTACCCCATGCTACTGAAGAAGAAGGCTGCCGCAAAAAATATGTAAGCATGCTTTGCAGTTAGCTCACCAGAAGAGGAAGCGGTCCAAATGAGTTTCTCTTCTGCTGAAGGATCTGCGGCAATTGGAACTTAACTAATCCAATCACGCAAGACTGGAAAACATAAGTGTAGAAGCTGAGGCAAATCCCATGAACCATTACTAATAAAACTCGAAACCATATCTGGAAGATTGTCTTGTAATGCAACACAGATACTGAAGAAATCACAAATGGGTCTGCCCAAGAAGTTATCTCTCCAAAAAGAAATCTCATCTCCTGAACCAATTAACCATTGAGCATTATCTTGAACAACAACCCAAAAAATGACGAACACCAGGCCAGAGAGAAGAAGAAGCATAAGAACAATGCCGAACAAACCGGTTCCAAATGAATGAACAACCTTCAGGTTGAGAAGAAAAAATCTCCCAGCAACGCTTTAATAATAAGGAACGATTTAAGAGCACAAGCTGCTTAAGCCCTAAACCACCCTCATTAACCGGAGTGCAGCATGACCGCCATGCAACTAGAGGAATCCCACGCTGATCAATAGAACCAGACCATAGATAATTACGACACCGCACCTCAACTCGTCTAAGTAAAGAC
The DNA here is from genome assembly GCA_024704745.1 of Rosa lucieae. NCBI lineage: Eukaryota > Viridiplantae > Streptophyta > Magnoliopsida > Rosales > Rosaceae > Rosa > Rosa lucieae. The sequence continues at coordinate 116,917 of JANPXK010000984.1, forward strand.
ACAGGCCATTCATACACTTGAAAAGTGTAAACAAACATGATGTAAATGACAGATTTAATGAGTTGGAGTCTCCCGGCCATTGACTAAAAAGAACCCATCCAACTTGACAATAGTAACCTTATTTTATCCACAATCTGCTGAAAATATGATACGCGAGGCTTGCCATGAAAAAGAACCCATCCAACTTGACAATAGTAATATACTTTTTATTGTTTGGTAAGCAAATGTACCACTACTTTTAAATCCTTAACAATTGTAATGGAGCTCGGCCAATACATAAAGTCATAAACTAATTGTATCTTAATGTGGACAATTCATTTTTATCGAGTCAAATATTATGCAATAAAGTTTTCACTTCTTGATAGGATAAACTAAAGCAAAAATTGAGACCCTCTCTCTCTAAACTGTAGAGAGAGAAAGTAGATCTGGAAAAAAAAAAAAAAAAAAACCCCTCCCCCTTCTCTTTTGCCCAATCTTAATTCCTCTGGATCTAGATTGAAGGCTTAAGAGTTGGGGGGAGGTCCCTTCTCCTTCATTCCTTTCAGCGTCCTCAAGATCTGCTACTCTTGTCTCACCTTTGTGGTGTTCTTTTACTCCCTTTGTGGTATTTTCTGGCTATGTCCAGTTCATTCCTGGCACTGTCTAGATCGGGAGCACATTGTTCCTCACCTCTTTTTTTCATTCTTTCTCAATGTTAATCAATCCCACATCTTTCCAGATCTTTGTTTACCCAACCCAAAACAAGTCTTCTCATTTCACTCTCAACCTCCATGAGAGCTACTGTGGTTACAATGATAAAGTGCAAGGCATTTACCTAGGGGAGTATGGGTGCTCACGCATGGGTTCGTCACCCCCATTCTCCATGGTTCTGGTTCTCAACTCTGGTTCTCGGTCCTCTTTCGGCAGCCACGACTCTTTCATGGTTGGGTCTTGATGGTGGACAATATAAGGTTGTTTTGAGGGATCTTCTTTCCTGGGTTGTTGGTTTTCATATGATTTGTGTTCTGGGTTTTGATTGGCATCGGTTATTCAACATGGAACTGCTTGGTGTACTGCTTCCGGCGACACATCGGCGATTCTACATGGTCGGCGGCACGAGGTGGTCTGCAGTAGCTAGGTTTTCTGTTTTGGATTGGGCTTGTTCTTTGGGCCTATGCATTAGTTTTTTTACAAGGGTTAATTTCCTTATACTGGCTTTTCTGAGCCCAGTTGGAAATTAAGTTTCCTTTTCCTTATTGTATGTTTGGGCCTGTCCATCAGACGTACTAGTTGGTTCTATTTTCAGCTTGTTTGGCTAGCTTTGGGGCAGCTTAATTGATCCCCATTTCCAAAAACAAAACAAAAAAAGTTTTCACTTCTTGATCAGAAAAAAGAAAAAAAATCAAAATAAATTGTTTCTCAGCATGGCACATCAACAGATATCGTCAAACCGATGGCTGAACAACTAGGAGCACCAATGTGATCATTGGGGGATGTTCCTGTAAATAAGAAGGCAGGTTGTTCAGGTTTAGAAAGACACTGATGGTTTCACTCTTTAACATTAATACAACCAATGACATGGTTGGCCTTTTGTTTGCGTCTTCTTGAACACACAATAACCTGATGTGAATGTATCTCAAGAACTCATTTGAACTGCCATAATCTTTCAGCAATGGATCCATCAACTCCAACACTTTCCCTTCATTCCATAATTGCCAAGCCTGCATGCATCCATCAACTCTTAATCTGATATATCAATGTAGCAATTTTGTATAATCTAACTAGTAAAACATCAAGTAGAAACTTACATAACTGAGGAGCGTTGGTGGATAGTTTGTATGATGAAACCCTAAAAAAAATTTTCTTCCAGTTATAATCTCTAGCAAGAGTATTCTGAAGCTGAAGACGTTAGACTTTATAGAATACAATCCCTCCATCACCTGGAGCCATGTAGCTACTAATTACAAGATAGTTGCATCCACAAATGAATTTCAAAGGTTATGTATATAAAATTATAAATAGAGAAATTAAAAACCAAGATGCATCAAAGTTATTTTTGACTATTAAATAAGGAAGGAACTTCGCTGACCAGCCCTGGTCAGGGTAGGCTGACCACAGCCACTAACAAATCGACATCTGTCCAATTTTTTTTTTCTTTTCTAAAATGGATAACAGCTTCCTCACTTCTAGATCCCTCAAAGTGAAGTTCAAGTGAGAGAACTTTGGTACAGATGAACTCAGAGTTTCATGCTTAAACTACTCAGCTCAACTAGCCCAAAAATAATCCACATCCATTCCTAGGATATTCAATTTTGTGTTTTTCTTCCCCAGCAACCAAATAAGGGTCCAATGAGAATCAATCAAAAAGCAAACCCATTTTGATCCAGACGTAGTAGAATCAAAATCCTCACAATTAATACAATTAAGAAGAAACCAATACTTCCAATTTTCAAGATCCACAAAACCCAAATTTTCTCGATTTAAATAAAAAATAAAGTAGATCCAAACCGGTCCTCTGAAGTTTTTTAAGTTCATCTCTCATGGATTACAATTGAGGAATGCAGAATTCTCTTAAGGTTGGAAGAGAAGAGGAGGACGACATGGTTTTGGTCAGATTTTCCCAAAAACAGAAAATAGATGGCTTTGGTCTCAGTTAAGAGCAGATGAAGCCATCATCTACTATGGTTTATCTAAACTAACAAAGTATGAAAAGAAGATCTCTAAAATAAATAACCAAACCTCTCGAAATTTTTTTTTTTTTTTTGAGATTTGCCGTTTGCGCCAATCTTGTTCACTTATGCTGGATACATACACACACTCAATGCCAGAGAACCTCAATCAAAGGCTGAATTGAAGATGAGATGATCATGAGAGCAGTCGAATTCTTCGATGGGTGCGTCGAGTGTTGAGAGCATAGCAGACAATGGAGATGGTGAAGAAGGAAGGAGAGAGGAAGTGAGAGCGATCTGGGCCTAGCTTTGGTCTCTGTTGTAATTTATTGGAATGGACACATGTCAAATGATTATAGGCACACGTATGAAGCTGGTCAGCGCTGGCTAACCAGGGCTGGTCAGCCAAGTTTTATCCATTAAATAATTGGTACGTATCAAGTTAGGAGTCAAGACTTACTAAGTACCGACAATTCTTTTGGTGCTTCCTTGAGTTTGATCATCAATTCCAAACATTCTTGCCATCCCAAAATCTGAAATTTTAGGATTCATATTGGCATCTAGCAGGATATTGCTAGCTTTCAAATCACGATGAATGACTCTAAGCCTAGAATCTTCATGAAGATATACAAGTCCTCTAGCGATCCCTCCTATAATAGAGTTACGTCTCAACCACTCTAGCTGTTCTCGTCCTTTGGATTCTACCCTCGTATTCATCAAACATACATATATAGGTATATTATTATAGTGTGTGTGTGTGTGTCTATATACGGGAAGGATCTGAAGGGGACTTTCGCAATCCAGAAAAAGTGCGGACGTCGACGTAGCAGGAGCTTTCAGGAGGTGACGGCGGCGCGGGGCTGGCCGGATAGAGTCCAGAGGCGCCCCAGACCTCTTCTGGGCAGAAATCGAGGTCGGGGTTGCAGATTTCTGGGCTTCCATGGTTTCCGGCGAGCTCGCTGCACACCATCGAGTTTCTGATCGTCTTCGCCTTCACCGCTTGATCGAGGCTGTCTGGGATGTCCAGAGAGTGAGTCTGGCACCCGCAACGCTGCGATCACCGCCTTCCCGACGCCGGAGGAGGGACGTCTGCACTATTACTGGGTTGCGGACGTCCTCTTCAGAACCTTCCCGTATATATATATATATATATATATATATATATATGTCTCTCTCTCTCTCTCTGTTTGTTTAAGTGAGAAACTACAAAATGTATATAGTACTTTTCATAATTGAATTTTTGTTTACTCAAATCCACATACCAAAAAGAAAATGATCAAGACTTTTGTTGGGTACATATTCATAGACAAGTATGGTCTCTTCTCCTTCCAAGCAAAATCCCAGAAGCTTGACAAGATTTCGATGTTGAAGCTTGGCAACCAATAGAACCTCATTCTTAAATTCTCGTACACCTTGGCCGGAACTTTTTGACAGTCTCTTCACTGCTATTTCTTGTCCATTATCAAGGGTTCCCTGAAAAGTATATATATAGTACTACTCAGTTTACTACTCAATTTATCCAATCAATTCCTTTTCCATGCCCATCTTAAGCTTAGAAATATACATACATCTTGAACTAAAACCGAAGAACCACTATGTCAATAATATCATCAGACGACAGAGCTCAGACGATAGAATAGTTGTTTTCTGTTGTTTGATATATTTTAACGACAGAGTGGAAAAAAACTGTTGTCTGATGCATTGCTTTTCTAATTATAGCACACTTTTTGTGTTCAGTACCTCATTGTAAACTTTATGTATATTTTTCTTATGCTATTTTTTTTTCTTTGTTTAGTGTATTGTTTTCCCATGATTATATGAGTCCAGTTATTAGAACACTTGTGTCTTTTCTTTGACAGCTTTTGGGACCAAGAGAGTAGAACAGCAGAACTTGTGGTTGCAGTTATGGAGACAAACAAGATGCAGGTTGTTTGATGGTCATTGCTTTCTTTTTTCAATTCTTTTGCCAATGGTTTTGTTAATTTCACTTGCCTTGATCATGTAGTCAAAGCATTCTGTAGTCATGAAGTATCACATGAAGTATCAATGGTGCTCACTGATTTGATGATGGACGTGAAAGGGTGCTCACTGATTTGTTGATTATTACATGTCGTCAATTGGGGAAGAAAACAAATCTTATCGAGGGAGTTTCATGGTTAGATTGTGGCCACCATGAAATGCAGGTAAGGAACTGTTGATATTATGTATTACTGCTGATGTCAAAGTTTATGGTAACTTTAGCATTTTTTGTTTTTGGCAATTAACTTTATCATTTTTGAGCTATGCCAACTATAATTTGATCTTGTCTGATATTTATTCTCGTTGGAAGTTTACTTTTTATAGGTTTGGTATCCATCTCTGAGTGTTGACCCTTTAAAATAGGGTGATTTCTTATAGGTACGCATGTACTTAAGAAAGCATGTTTATACTGCTTCTTTTTGAAAGATTGTATTTGACTTGAGATGGTGAATTCTTGTCTAACATGCACCTCCCAATTTCTCAGTTCGTGTTCTTTATACTTCCAAAATTTTATTGATAGGTCAAGAATCAGGAAGGAGTCGCAAACTTTGATGATATCCTTGCAAATTCAGATGCATTCATGGTGGTACGAGGTGATCTTTGAATGGAAATTCCAATAGAATAGATCTTTTTGGCTCAGAAAGTGTTGATCTATAAGTGCAACATCCAAGGAAAACCTGTTGTCACGACAATACAGATGTTGGAACTAGCAATTGTTGAATATGTCCTACAAACTTGAAGAGGTAATCCCTTATCCTTTTTCCCCTTCCCCAGATCTTCCCTTTTAGGCTTCTTCTATTATACCTTTTCTTACACTTGAATATTACTTATGCAGGAAGACTTGGACATTGATCAAGTCTGGGTTGAACGGGCAAGCATGCTGTTAAGTTTCAGATCACTGTGTTGTATGTTTGTGGTAGATCAGTAGTTAGGAATCATTTTGTGCATCTAGCTAAAACTCACTTTGATGGCTGTAATGATTCATGATGATATTCAAATAAATAGACCAGTTTTTCTAAAATTGTGTCGTGCAAATGCTCTTTCTAAGACAGAAATAAAAACCAATTAAAGTTGACATCCAAACCAACATCAAACGACAAAATTTAACCAAATGTCTGTTGTCTGAAATCACCATAAACCACAGATTGAAGCAAACTAATTGTATTATTTATGCTAGTCAGACAACAGATAATTGTGGTTTTTAATTGAATCACACAATAGAAAGACTCAAGAAAGTTCAAGCCTCTATATATTCAAACGACATAATTCTGTCTTATTACTCAAAATTAAACAATAGAACATTCTAATTTATATGTTGTCCACAATTGATTCACACAACAGAAAAAATCCAAGATAGTTCAAATCTTCATATATTCCGACAACAGATTTCTGTTGTCTTAACGAAATATAAACGATAGAGTTTTATGAATGGATGTTGTCCAGAATCTTTTATAACAACATATTTCTGTTGTTTGATTACATATTCAACCTCAGAAAGTCATAATTCCACATATCTCGACACAATCAGACAACAGTTTATTAGCCGGCCTATGTTGTTTGAGTGAAATATAGATCACGGGTAATATCTGTCGTCTGAAGGCCTAAGAGTTATCAGGCTACTAGACAACAGAAATTTTCTGAATCAGACAACAGCCGAGAGCTGTTGTCTGATGGGTTTATTGACATAGTGAACTAAATATTTTTGTGCCTTTTTTCCGGCCTTGAAAATCCTGTAATTTTCTAGTCTACAATTGTAATGTCATTGCCGCAAAAAAGAAACAAGTATGTGTGTGTGTGTATCCTTAGATTTCTAAGGAAGGAGGGAGGATTTCCACTCAATATTTTCATACCTTGAAAACTTCACCAAATCCACCTTCACCTAACTTCTTATCACCAGAAAACTTCTTTGTGGCCGCTTCGATAGTTCCAAGTCAAATTGTACGGACTCAATCGTGGACGTTATATCATTTCCCGCTAAGAAAAGAATGAGTTTCTCAGAAGATTTGCTAAAAGAAACTAGATTAGGGGAAAGAATGAAGATATAATGTACGTCATCAATGGTTTATTAAATGCACATCAATAGTGGCTGCACTGCTTGTTTTTTTTTATTTGTATTCTTCTTTAAGTGACGGCCGGAATGTAGTATATATATTCCATCTTTACTTTCGTTGTTCTTCTTGTACTCTTAGACACATAAAGGTTAGAGGATGAGACTTGTTGCTTATTTAATTAAGAACAAAATAGGTGCACATCAATACATATTTCATGCGAATTAAGCTTTTTCCTCGTTTAGTCAGTTTTTGTAGTTTGGCTCTTCTGAGTCTGTTGCCAAAATAGCATCCCGCCAGAACCACAACTAGCACACACAGAGCAACAGGAGCAAGAATATTAGCAATGACTTTGGAGGAGAGTTTGCTTTTTCCTGTTTGGCATATGCAAGCAAACTTATTTATTGTATACTAAAGGCCTTATAAACTAAATATCAAACATATTAATCATTCTATGTTGAAACCTATCACTCTAATATAACATAAATTGATAGACAGAGTAATATTTTGTTGGTTGTACTTTTTTTCAGTAATTTAAAGAGATCTTCCCTTTTCATCTTAATTTCTAGCTAAATCCAAAGATGGGATTGATCAAAATGGAGAACAGTAGTGGGATTGATCAAATTGCAATCCTACATGCAATAATCCCTTTTAATCATTTGGACAAACTGTTGCCAGGGCCGACTCTTAGACCTACGGAGCTCGAGATGAGCTACAGAATGAGACACTGATGCTCGTATATATACTAATATACATGTCCGTTTTCTTTCTGGTGGTGCCGTCAGATATACATAGATACACACACACGTTGCTATAGTGTCGTCTAATAATTTTAAGGAAAAGTCCAAAGTGTTGACATGTTACACTGCAAATAAAAATGCATGTTTCCTGATATATATAATCTATATTATATATATAGAGGGATGTTTTAAAGAGGACTTCCTATCTCTCTCTCTCTCTCTCTCTCAACCATGAATTTTGTCTAGGGACTTTTCTAGAAAATCTATTTGGTCGACTCTTTTCTTCTATCATTTATAATATTGAAGCGGTCAAATATATATATATATATATATATATATATTTTAGTTGAACCACAGATACACTAAGAGAAAACGTGGTCGTCTTGGGTACCTTGATGTATGCCATACTCTTATTTTTTTTTTTTTACTTTTAGTAAATTAATATAGTGGAAACCTACTGAACTGGTCAACAGGTTACCCAATTAAATATCGACATGTGTCATTTTTGAAAATAAAATTTACCATATTAACAACACACTCTTTCTTGATATGTAACATTGTTAAAAATCATGCAACAAGTATTGTCAAAATAATAAATTACACATAGCTGAACTACAATTACGACTTATGACAACAGTTGTTGTGGTTATTATAATTGAGTGGTCAAATATGTAAATATCATATTTGGACAACTTTTATCAAATTTAGAACCTTGATTATCAAGTGGAGAAGCTCCTTACAATACTGAGTTGTTACATATTTTTTGGTCTAATTTTAATTTTACCATGTTCACAACACAAATGTTGTCGGAATTGTAAAATAGTTGGTAATCTTGTAAATGGTATAGTTTATGTCTTTTTGAAGTAATTACTACAATCAGAACAAAAGTTACCGCTTTTACACAATAGTTGCGAGTTATGGTAAAATATGTAGTCATTGAGTAATTATTCCATTAATGATAAAAATATAAAGATTTACCACTTTGACAACAAATTTGTTGTTGCACTTGTTAAATTGTCCATAAATTAGTACATTAGTTTAGGTTGAGTAATTACTATAAATAGGACAAAAGTTACCGCTTTTACATCAATTGTTGTGATTGTGGTAAAATGTGTAGTCATTGTACTAATCATTTCATTAATGATAAAAACATAAAGATTTACCACTCTGACAACAAATTTGTTGTCATACTTGTTAAATTGTCTATAAATTAGTACATTAGTTTAGGTGGAGTAATTATTATAATTAGAATAAAATTTTTTATTTTTTCATCAATTGTTGGAATTTGTGGTAAATTATGATTACGTCGATTAAAAGTAATTACTAATTCGACGATGGACATTACACAATATATTACTTTCATTACGCAAGGGAGAACTTTATTACACAAATGAGGATGGGTAAAGCTATGGACATTAACATTTCTCATACATGTTCTATTTTATATAATATTTACTATTCTAAGGACTTATGTAACAACTTTGAGGACACATGTGGTAATTAGAAAAAAAAAATCCTCATTCAAGTAAATAAGGTCTTCGTTAGAGTAAAGTAGGTTCTCATTTGAGTAATTAAGTCGTAAAAGTGGTAATTGTAATAGGTTCTCATTAGAGTAAAGTAGATTCTCATTTGAGTAAATAAGTCCTAAAGTAGGTTCTCATTTGAGTAATTAAGTCGTAAAAGTGGTAATTGCAATAGGTTCTCATTAGAGTAAAGTAGATTCTCATTTGAGTAAATAAGTCCTAAAGTAGGTTCTCATTTGACTACATTTAAAACAAATATTATTTATTTTTACACTAATTGTTGTGGTTGTCATAAAATGCATGTAAAAAGGATTACATTTTGTTAAGGAAACTACTAATGATATAATTAATTGGTAATAAAGACTACTTAACTAATACTAATTTTGAGAACTTAGGTTAGAAGGTTTTGTTTTTAATAAAGAAAAAAACGTAATTTTCAATTGTCTAATTATCCATTAATAACAAGCATTAATCAAACATTAATTCACTAATAATAAAATTAATTAGTAATATAGACTATTTAACTAATAGTAATTCGGTGAACTTAGGATAAAAGGTTCTTTTAATTTCTTTTGATAAAAGGTTCTTTTAATTGTCAATTGTCAATTGATAATCAAACATTAATTGGCTTTATTATTTTCAATTCAATTACTAGTTTGTGTTAACATTTTTGCTTATTGGAATGAGTAGCATAATTATTGCCTGGTGTAAAAAATTTGCTTCTTCTTGTTCCAACTTAACCCTAAAGGGAAAAACAAAGGGGCCGTGACCACTTACCCAATTTTAGACTAAAAATTGCCCACTTACTCCACTAAGAGTTTTTTAACCCCATTTACCCAATATAACAATATTTGACAGTATTGCCCTCATATAACTCTCTCTCTCTCTCTCGACTCCCCTTCTCCTCCCAGACTCTCTCTCTCTCTTCCTCTCGCTCCCTCTCCTCTCTCTCTCCTCTCTCCTCTCTCCTCCTCCTCTCTCCTCTCTCTTCCTCCAGCTCCACTCTTCTCG